>DWPQ01001307.1:0-12574 GCA_018251795.1 Perichares adela | reverse complement strand
CAGTAGTTCCTGAGATTAGCGCGTTCAAACAAACAAACAAACAAACTCTTCAGTTTTATATATTAGTATAGATTAAATATTTTATTATACCTATCTAAAACAACGTATAAATAAACTTATATCTACAATCACTGCACGGTAACAATACCGTTATCGTCGATAATTTATATAGATGCGATACAAAAACAATCACATTATTTAAAATTTATTGCCGTCGTATCGAAACAATTAATATTGTTAATAACGAGAGCCACGTGCAATCGTATTTGTAGATTTTATATGACAATTCCATTATTTGCAGTATTGATTGCTTCGCATCAATCGCGATATGCAAATATTAGCTTCGTTCGGTGACCGACAGGCTAGTAGTGATTTACGTGTCGCGACGGCATGCTACGCAATTACGGCACCTTATTAAAAATTAACAGTGTCCCGAAAAATTGCGTTTGTGCTTATTGTTTACGCTTTAATAAATTCAATTGAACCAGGTCGTATAGTACATTAAGCTTTCTCAGACAACTACCTAACTATCCAACAAATATATATTTCGTATACAGAATAAATACTTCCAGTGAAAACCTTATCAAAATCCATTACAATTCAGATCATCGGAGAAACTCACGGACGCTCTCAGGGACTTTACTGTATAATTTACGACGGGCTAGGGAATGTTATTTTGTTGTTAGAAGCAGCAATAAAATATATTATCAGAAATACGATTTCGCAAACTATAGTAATAGAAAGCTGGGATGATGACGATGAACTATCTAAATCATCCATCAATAAAACATTTAACTGATAGAAAAATTGTATTTAATCGCTACACGGTAGATTTTTGAAATAGATATTTTTAATGATATTTAATATTTGCTGTTTATTAATATCAGTATACCAACAGACAAAATGTATAGCTTGGCAGATACGAATACTAGCAAATATCACGGATGATCTACTGCTATCCGTTAAGGAGTTAATTACGAGATTAATGTAATGTCTTTATAGTTGATTGTAACAGCGATAGGTATATACAGCGTGTCACATTATTCCTGGAAGCGTTAATATGCGCCATTTATGAGCACAATGCAATCCTACTGCATGGCGTCTCTGCCTGGTTATTGCTTTCCCTGCGTCTAAACAGCGCGCATACTTATATATTCTTGACCCTTTTCAATTATGCTCGGACGTAGCCAATTAAATGTTAAGCAGCAGCTGCCGCTTATATCGCATTATTTATTATGTCCTCGTGGGTGTATCATCAAAAATATCACAAAAAGCCACAAGCGGTACTGGGCGTAATGGCGAATATAATGTATGCTAATGAGGGCGGGCGAGCGCTTCGGACGTGACGTCACGCGTCGGACCGCAACCGCCGCCCGCGCTTAACGAGCGGGTGTGCATTTTCAATACGTTGGCCGTTGGCTGGCCGCTGCCCTGCCGCTGGACGTATACTTACTGAACACAAACGTGTACCCTGACTTAGGAGAGGTAGCGATAGCAAGCTCATATTTATATCCGCATAAATGTCATGTAAAATTAAAATCGTATAAAAAATACGTAAAGCTAAATGGTTAGATCGCTTTTTACGAAAATTGGGCGGACGGATGAGCATAAAATTTGGCATAGACAAAGTTTACATAGAGCACCCCTTGCATGCGCCCAATTTTTTTTATATAATATGCATTAAACATTTAGAAATTATCTAAAATAAATGTTTACGCACGCTACAATACATTTGACACGCCACCTACACGCATGCTCAATATACGTACACTCTTTTGTTGTCGTTTGACGTTTATTATGCAAATGACAATGGCGGTTATTAAAAAAGTTTCGAGCGTATTTTCAGTGACTTTATTGTGTAGAAGTGTGAAAACTACATAACAATACACAGGTATTGAAAACTTACTTTTTTAAGATTTATCGTCGAATTTCAACCACTAGGCGATAACTTATGGGAATAATTCCAAGATACGTCAATATTTCGACCAATTGACTAGATACTTGGTTGGTAGTATCTGGCAGGGGAAATCCATTGTTATTAAGTTAAGACATTCTTTGTAACATTCCGTTCGCACAATGTAAGATAGTACCTTTACACATGGCTGAAGTTACAATCAATACAAGTTAACGACATTGCTTTCCCAAAGTAAGAAAAACAACTGAACAGAAACATAATGGAATCCCATGAATCTTTATTTTGTAAAATTACCGTAGTTAGCGAACGTGTATCTATAGCTTAATTAATTTATCGCTGTTCCTGTATATCTGTGTAGGCGCTCTCAAATATTAGTTGCATGCCGTTTGGTAAATAATTGAATTTATGACGCTGTGACAAATGACTGGATGAAACATCAAAGTTTTGATTATTATCTAATTGAATTAAATTTTTTAGTCTCTATAGGGATAGCAATGTCTAGCCCTTTTTTTTAATTGCCTGGCGGGGGACTAATCGTGCAATACCCATAATTTCTATAGAAAAGCTTTTTTACCCACTAAAACCCCTTCGGTATGCATCCGGTGCATAACGACAAGCTTCATTCAAGTGAACTAACTTCTACTTCTGCGCAAATGCCTGATGGGCTCGCCACAGGAGCTTTGACAGCCCACTAATTCTGCTACCTCAGGAAAGTTTGCCTTCTCAGCGTCGTAAAGATGATAATGACTGGCGAGGAACTAAAGTTATGACTGCTGACTGAGAGCAAAGCCTTACTAACTAACATTAATATGTATTTCCAAAAATTACACGCAGAGACTCAATTCCATTACAGTGTTATTAGTATTGTAGGTATACTTAAAATAGCCATATTTCAACACATTTTTGTATCTATATACGAGTAAACAGTGTGACTCAATCGTGTTCAAAGCTAAGTCACAGTTCAGCATAGTTAACTCATAACTACTAGTTATTAAAAGAAGAGGAGTAACAGAACCCATTTGCGATAAAAAAAACAGCGCAAGCGCTACAAAAAATAATAAAAGTTAGCTCCGGCCGCCCGCAAGGCGCCGGGACGGCACGGGTCGCTTCGATTCTAGCGCTCCCCGGATGGGCTGGGGCTAGTAGCACTCCCGGGGGGATATTATTAGGTCTTTGTAGTCGGGTATCTCAACTTTTTAGCACCTTAATGAAAACTACAGCTTTAAGCATGAAGTTTTCGATCGTATCAAAGGTAAAGATCATTTACTCGATAGAAGTTATCAATTAATGTTTAATTAATTATTAATTGGCGTTTTCGACGTTTCAGATGCGAAGATTATAATGACGCATGAATGGTGAGAGATTTTTATGTCAATAGCAGACGTACAATGTGCGTCAATATTGACTACAAAACATTTTCCAATTGTAGCTCGACCGGAATCAGTTGCGTCACATTATTTCCAAACATCTTTTTCATTTATATTTTCATCTGTTCTATAGCACAATTTACTAAAATTGTACTGGCAAAACGGTGTAACGGAATAACCGAGCGAGATGGGCTGCGACTAAATTAGATATAGTTTTTTCGTAGTGAATGTATCATCCATCACACGGTGTCGACTGATTTATGGCAGTAGTGTAGCGGAGCGACACGGGCCGAGCCTACTCGTGATGACGACGCGATTACAGGCCCGGGGTTGGGCGGGGCGAGAAGACGCGGCGTGATCACGTGACACGCGACCGACACCGACACCGGCTCACGACTTATCCCTCCGACAACTGAACACTAAGCTTACATCACGAACTTGACTAATCTACGAAGGTGAATTATAAAGATTGTTATCAGCGTACAGTTTGAAAAATTGAATGACAGATTCATACTATGGTAACGCTAATCTTTTTTTCTTTAAAGCGACACGTGTAATTAGGTTTTTGTTTTTTTTTTTAATATCAACGTGACTGGATCAAAAAGATTATATTGCAGAAGTTTGCCACGCTTAGAATTGAATACTTTTTTATACATAAAAAGCACACTCAACTATAGTACGTCAGTAACTATAGTACGTAGTAGTAGTACGTCTAGTAACTCAAAAAATGTAAGCGCATCGATCGACCGGCGTTTGAGTGACACACAAGCTAACACGTTTCTAATATATCATACTCGTAACTCACTCTTGCTACGCTTCGCGAAAACTGATCTTTAGATTTAATCTTTTTGAAATCTACTGATGATTAATCGTTTTGTTCTACAATTTCAAGTGTATCCAATCACTTGGTTCGTACTTATGATGCAGACAACTGCTGCTAATAATAACCTTGCTAAACATAACCTTTGTTACTCAGAAATAATATACCATTTTAGTTGTGAATGAAGTTATCAGTAGGTTCAATGGTTTTAGAGATTAGACCAGACTTAGTTTCGCTGTTTGTGGTATTAGCATAGATATCATATGTTTACGTATACCTGACTTGGACTTTAATGAAACTTAATTAAAAAATGTTTGTTATTGAAATGGGTTTATAAAACGTTTCCGAATAGCGGTACACTCATTAAGGTGACATATTTTTAACTTCATTACACGTATCTGCCGTGTTATAAAACGCGACAGTGTCACAGACTCACGGCTATCAACTCTGTGCTCCCGCGAGAAAATTGCGAGTATTCATCATAAATGCGTGACGTTTAAAACTTCCAACGCCCCGCCAGCGGCCCGGTATAAATCAAAGCAAACAGTAGTTTGGGCGGACGTACTACATTACCCTTTTGTTTAAATTAAAGCCTTTATTATGTATTGCATGGCCTGAAACATCTAGTTACGTATATTTTAATATTTTTCTTTTGTTTGGTTAGTAAAATCCAACCAATGCATCGATTATTCTACTTACATATTTTTAAACGGTTTTTTATTTGTTTATATATTTATTTGGGTCAAATCTAGTGATTGAAATTTAACCCTCTTCCTGTAGACCGATTGCTCAGAAATTTTGTACACACCTTTGATTTTGATCACAATACTTATTATGTTAAGCACCGATCATGAATAAGAAAAGTTAAATGTACCTATTTTACACGTAGGTTTGATATCTATACGCACATCTTACGAGTACAGCCATGTACCTAATAAAATATTTTGAAGTCTCATGCGGCCAATAATTTAAGGCCCGTTTGGTAGATATTTATTGCATGGTCAACGTGGTTCTGGTTTGCGAGCGAGTGCCGTAATTACACGCGAATACTGTATTTAAATAATAGTAGCTGTATCTCATTACGTACATTTCGGTAATGATCAGGACCACAAAGGTACTTAAGCGCTTTAATTCGACAGTTACATGTGCTATTTACATCAATTGGTGATCCACAGCTTTTCGAAATTTGACGTGCCAATAGGGGCGTTTAGGGGAATAATAATGACGCAGATCAGTGTTATTTGGATGGTGCTACAGTCATTTAAAACCTCAACTAAATTGCCTGCGAATAGTAACATGAATGCAAGTTTATTTATACAAATATAAATTTAAATGTTATGTCATGTAAAGTTGGCGAACATAACAGATTTACAAAGAAGGTTTAATAGTGATTCCTTCCGCGTATATGTGACATATTATAATGCGGTGCAATAAAATCTCATTGAAATGCAACGTTGAGCGATGTAGCGTATCTACAATATGGCATCCGAGTGAAAAGACGTGCGGTCTGATTGCATGTGGAATCGTCACAAATATTCCGAGGAGTATCTCGTGCTGGATCGCTATTCGCTACTCTTGCTCTGTAGCGGATGGGAACCACCCTATTGCATTTATTCATGTCGTTACCGCTAACGATAATTTTATCGTGTGCTCATTTGCCGGCGCCAGTCTTGAGACCATCCGTCAGATCGCACAAATCGACAATTTGTGCGCAACACTAAAAAATTTATGAGCGCATAATTGACCCCGACTTGTCTAAATAATATACCACTTTGTACCCGGCTTGATATGGATAATTTGTACAGTAGGGCAGTTTTGAGCAACTATCGCTATTGCGGTTGTACTTGGGAGTTTGTCGGTATCTCTAATTGCGTTCCTACGTACGCTGGCTCAAACGGATAAGTAGACTATTTGAATGAACATGTTTTCACATTGGCATTAACCTATATTCCTGTTTGCTAACGACTATTTCTTTTGCTAAAATCTCTGTAGAGCGTCGGCGCGTGCTTTGAACTTTGAATACTGGCTCTACATGTAGCTGCGTACTAATTAATGCTGGAAATCACTTAAAGCAAATATCGCGACACCAAAGCGGGAGTTAAAAAACAAGGTAAAATATCTTTAGATGATATAAATTAAAGTTATGTTGTATGTAATATTAATTACCTACATATAAACATTTTAAACTAAATATTTTAAATTCATTTTAGATTACTAAACATAACATGTATATCAGCGTGCACATGTATTAATAATATAATATTTTTTTACGGCAACATTGTAAGTAGGTACTTAGTATACGTATACGTGAAACGAGTATCAAAGTTCACATCTCTCCGTAGCTATATTTTATGCGGAATACTAACGGGGCCATCTTGAAAATTTCTCGTAGAACGTTGTAGGTAATTGAATAGTGCTGTAGAGCCAGCGCTCGGTAGTTAAGGACGTGGCTGGCCGCTGCACGGGTGGCGGCGGCTATGGCATAATTGCACAAACTTTCATGTGCTCTGCATACATTTTCATAATTAAAGGGGCAGTTCGCACCAACTGGCGAAACTAGTAACCGTTATTTATAGCCACTTACCTCAATAACATTTGCTTATCTGGTTGTAATTGTATCCTAAACAATGTGCCTCCTCATTGCGTTCAATATAATCATTGTTAAACGTTGTATATCTAACGAAGTAGGAAATAAATGTTAATGTATGTCATAGCCGCTATGGATTTGAATAATTTTAGTCATGACTTATGTGTATAAAAATGTAAAGGAAAGGTCTTTTAAAACCCGAAGTAAATATCTCACTTTTCCATTAAGGACATAAAAGCAATTCCGCGAGAGCCGAATAATAACGAGGGGCATCGCTGTCCGGCGTTGGGCTCCTCTGAATTTTATTTGCATCGCGGGGCTCGTCTGGGGCACGGCATAGGGCGCCTGCGATTGCCCCAATAATCGCTATTGTGCGGTGTTCGGGGCTTTAGAATGCGGACACATGGAATAAGCGGGCGGTGCGTGTCGTTCCTCTCATGCTCGTCGAACCTTACTATTTTTCATTAACCATAATTCATAAATGAAATATTTTTTATTCTTATTCTTGTGTTTTTAATTCTTGCTAAAAACGACAGACTACGTTCAAGCAAGCTTCATAAGCATTGCATCCAGCGTCCTGATTCAACATCGCAGTGGGCATGATTTACGAGAACAGTCAAATGGCAGGATTTGAAGGGGCGCCTAAAGAAATGCTATCTAAATCCCTTGAACCTTCAATATGTTGCGCGACATTGAAGGATGGCCAGAAAAATGATCTGCAATAAACTTTAATATTTACGTTCCTATTATATTGAGAAATTTATCTTCCAAAAATAAAACTTGTACGTCTTGAACAGGCATATAAGTGATGTTTGTGATTATAGTGTTTATAAATATAAACACAACTTGTAGCGGTATTGTTACACTTTAGTGAGTATTTTAGGCACAAACATTAATTGGATGGACACAAATAAGCAACACTGTTCCCTGTACACTGTTCCCAGAGGACATTCGTTTTACATATAATGTAAATGCTATTTAAATACAATAGTTCGCTAACTCTCCTCGACCCGAAGAAACTAAAGGAGTGTAATTTTATACCGTTGATTACTGCTATTCCGTGATAACTTTTCTATAATTTGAATACTATTTACTCCATAGTTTTTGTTAAATAATTTACGCGACTGTGCGCGAATGTATAACTTCTGAACGACTGACCGACTAAGGTTATATGCCTATACACAATACATTTAGTTTATTGAGGTTGGTCACAATCGCAGCGAAGTGGGTCGGAGCGAAAAGGTAGGTAAATATTACGATGACATTAATGACACCAAAATTATTAACGTCAATACTACTTAAAGAAAATTAACTTTGACGTGTAAGCAGGTTTCCTCCGTGGTGCCCCTGATGAATAACTGATTTGCTTGTGTCGCTAGGTTTCTTCATCGGAGGTCGCTGATCGCTAGGTCTCTTCATCAGAGGTTGCTGTTAGTTCCCACTCGTTTGTGGTCGTAGACTTATCATCCTACTGCTAGAATTAGTTGACTGTGAAGTGTTTCTCTTTTCGGTTGCAGTATCGGAACGGAACGACCGAATCCCCCGCTTGTTTATTGGCGGCAACGCGTCTCTAATGCCTTTGGTATTACAGATGTTTAAAGATAGTGACTGATGACTTGAACAAGGCGGCAATTATCCGTTGGATTCTGAAGGCTCAGGACCGAATAGAGTGGCGCATGTTAGGGGAGGCCTATGTCTAACAGTGGACCTTAAAAGGCTGATGGATGGATGGATGAAAGGTAGTAATTTACAATGGTAAGGTTTGCTCGTTTGTCAGTTATATTCATGAAATAAAAATCATCAAATACATTAAACGAATAGTCAGTCTTTTACGTGATTTGAATAATCCTTTCATCCAATAGCTGGAAAATGCAACTATCGTAACGTATTGAAATCGCGGATTTTATTTAATTTATGCATCCCGACGTTTCGATCAGTGCAGCGATTGCGGCAGGTTTCGAACGTCGAAGCGTCGTCTTCGGAACGTCGCCGTATAAATCAAATAAAATCCCTGATTTCAATCCGTTTAAATAGTTTCATAGCGACGAGTACTGCTAGTGAATGTCAAGGAAAAACCAGAACAAGATAATACCATAGCAGGATAACATCTAAAATTAGATTGGCATACATTTCTGTGCCAAAAGCAGAAAGAGAAATTCACTATCTGTAATAAAGCCCACAAAGGTTAATGTACCTACACATGTTTTTCTTGTGTTTATATCAGACGCTAGATAAATCTGCTTCGAGTAAATAAAATTAGACATTTTTAATTACCTATAAAGTAATATTTGAAAAAGTTCACGCGACCTTTACTTGCATCTTAAATTAAAAGTTAAAATATTACTCACATACAAATGCCTAAAAACATCGTTCAACAAAATACATTTGATTCGAAATTTTTAATTTCAATGATGTAACGTAATAATAGTTGCGACATATTAAGTCATACACACACCAGACTACAACGTATTTAATATGATATCATAAATTTATTTAGCGGTACGTTCACACTTAATTTTCTTGGAACAGTAGCGGTAAGAAATAAAGTTAAAATTAAGACGCGAGTTTATGGGGCGTTACGGGGTGGGGGCTCAAGGTGGGTGCCGGCCGGGCGCGGCGCGGTGTGGGAAGCCATTCGAATTCACCGCGCAAGCTGCGCCGTAGATAGCGGCAGGCGGAACACGTACTTCACTTCCACTAACTCCAACTATTGACAATATTAATGCACGCTTAGTAGGGCCAAGCGACATCGTGTACCGCCTACGAGATATTGTATGATATAAACGGATCCCCGAAAGAGCCGAAGTAGTCCGTTCGATTCTGTCGCTGCAACCGGACAATGGATAGTGAGATCCGAGCTCATTGGAACTAATTTATTCAATATCCATCGCTAACAGAGTCTCCGGAAGTAACGCAAATATTAGACGAGCGTCGGCCCACGACGGTTGCCATTAATTCCAGAATTGAAATCTGGAATTGCGGTAGCGGCGGTGGCGAATTTACATTCATCGCGGTAAGAACTTAAATCAAGTTCTCAGTTACGATTCAGTTGCGATATTATTTTATTAAAATATGTAAATGGCGCCGTTCCAGCCGTAGATACAACGGTAAGGGCCTTACAATTGCGAGGGAGGATATCTCTAACAGCACAATATTTTCATTAGCGAGACTATTACTAGCGCTATGACAATTTCATATAATATCTTAATTACACGCCTCCGGCAAGCGTGAATTTTAAGCAAAATGTATGTTAAGTATTATTTGCTGAGTTGTTGCTAACAGTGTATTAAGAGAGGATCTGTGCAGTTATTTTGTGATTTAATTAAACCGTTTAAAATACACACATACATTAAACTAGTATTAAACAAATAAGCTAGTATAAAACCCGTTGTAAGATAGTATAGGAAATAATAACACTAACATCTTCACTCCAAAAGTCTATTACGTTGAACATCGTTCGGTACCTTATACTCGTAAGCCGAGCGTATACACTGTCGAAATGATCAAGTTCGATCGTGAAAAGCTCGTCTGTAAAGATAGAAAAAGGCTACCCGCAGCTTCGGCTGATTCCAGTCACAAAGCAGTTTTCAATTTATCGGGAATAAATGCTTCGGTTGGCAGCTCAGACACCCAATTACCGCGCACAAAAGCTGATTACCGCGCGAGTGCGGCGCGGCGCGGCGGCGGCTGCACCGAGCTCGTGCGCTGCCGGAATATTTCAACGACTTGTGAGGAACTCTTCATTTATTTTCTTTATACTAACACCCACTCGGCACGGTCGCTTGTGATTGAAATCGACGTCGCTGCAGGGTGTGCGAGATTGTGACACGTGATTATTTCACTTTCTTAATCGTACACGTTCTAGAATCATCTCTCACGTAACATTTGCATTAACGGTTCCGCTAAGCGTGTTGTTTATGTTAAGACTAGTATGTGTAAGCGATAATAGTCGGCGCAGTTTTTTTTTCTAAATATACGATTTGGGCGTGAGGGGTTGTATCTATCCTTGACCCCAAGTTAACCCAACCTGTACGTGGCGTCCCTTCTGCTGGAGGTCGCTGGGCTTTGTACCACCCAATTTAATCCTTAAGATGCTCGTTCGTGATGATAGGACTTAATTTTTTTAACTTGCCTATTTTACTCATTTGGCTTACCACACTCTTTCTGGAAGCAACCGTGAAAAAACGTGACGTGTCCACTTGTACAGTTCGAGAGCCGGAAATAGAGTTGAATCTATAGATTTTATATTGTTTCTAAATTGTCCTGTAAGCTTTGCAATCGATGAAGATTTTAAAATTTTTGCCTCTCTGTCTGTAACTTAGAACACAGACCAGAGATGATACTTAGCATAATTGCGTACCAGGCGTGAATAAGTTGATAAGTCGACTTGCATATATTTTTTTTAAAGCATTAAACGCATTAGGATAGGATAGGGTCTGTTTTACCGCACATAGCAAACATGTGAATTTTTAAATAACTCTCTTACTAAAGTATTTATTAACATAAAATTTTAATTTACAGATGAAACTTAAACTTAAAAATGGCTGCCCTGAAAAATTATCATTTTTGATTTGTTAAGTTATTGACGCCTGGTAGGGAATTATGGGTTGTGATAAGATTCGGCCTTATCGGGTACATGTTTTATGATTTTCATAGATTTTTCACTTAAGTATTTTGTAAGGTGGATGCTGAATCAACGGTGCTTAAGTATTAGAGAGTAGCAAATTTTAGATAATAACTTTAAGTTAAATATTAATGTCCATAGTCTCGTATTAAATGGTAATACGATTTAGTTTCAAATGTATTAAATATATATTAAATACATAATTTTCTACACAACATAATTTTTGACACTGATTTTTTTTTTATTGTTCCAAGTTTTTATGCTTCAATATATCTTGTAATGTAATTGTTATAAAATATAGCTTTGCGACTAATTCCACAATATCAAATATCCTGTAGCTACAATTTAATTTGATAACCTAGAGCCGGTGACTACTGTTTTAGTTTAGTATTATAGTTTTCAGATTTTGACATATTATTGATGAACATATTATTGTAATCTGTTACTTAGGTATGTACATTTATAAGTTGTATTTGAGATTTTTAAATTTATAATTAAAGTATGACGCCGGGAGCTAGTTGTCTATTTTATACAATAGAAAATGAGGATAATACCACTTTGACGTTTAAACTGTTCCAAAGTAGTTAGTGGCTTTTAATAATCCGAGTTAGGTTTGTTCAAGGACTTTTTTCAGTCCAGTTAATCAACTATGCCTTAAGTTATGTACACTGAAAATGTTTTGCTGGTTCGAAAGATTCGGTAATCACCAAGGTTTTTTACTTGTAATTTTTGTATATCAAAAGTTTCACTTGATTTTTTTTTTATATAAACAGCCAGCTTAGGAGTAAGCGGCCTACCTGATGGTAAGTGGTTGATATACTGCCCATGGACGAAGATGAAGCGGATTCTCCGCTTGATACTAAATCTCCGACACTACAACCAAAACACTTCGAAACATTTTGCGGTTGATTCAGTCCTTTCTTAGGCCCAACAAAATATCTATAACTATATCTCTGTTTTTAATTATGACACTGCATATATAAGTATAACTTTTAGCTATGGGTATATGTATAATTTTTAGTTATCTTTAGAAATGTGTCGGGCGCATATTAAAATATTTATAGCACAGTGTGAAATAAACCCGTACTTTACGCACGGCCGCGTCAGTTCGCGGGTTTATATCACTCAGTGCTATAAAATAATATACGATACTTGTGACCTACGCGGCTACGTGGTCTATCATTGCACTACGTTTAGCACCATCGCTTCGCTCGGGCGCTAACTACACTCCGTGCAATGATAGACCACTTAGGTCGCTCGT
>DWPQ01001306.1:0-12578 GCA_018251795.1 Perichares adela | reverse complement strand
CTCTAGAAAATATTTGAAATCTGTGTATACTCAAAATATTATACTCTGTGCTATGTGTTTTTGTTGCTATAGTGTTCTGCTTTGTCTGGATTACACACATGATGCCGTAAATGTCACGATTCACCCGAGCGAAGCCGGGCTTTCTTCTCGTATTCTCCAAATTATATAAAGAGAAATGATTCAGTATTGAGAACTGGTTAATTGATTCGCGAATCCGCTATTGGTGAATGCGGTTGACTGTCGTTAATTAAAATGGAAACTAAGAGAATATCCGGGGCTAGCAATTTGACGGCTTGGTTTGTATTGATTTATATTTACTAGAGATTGCGTGATGGTCGAAATTCGACCATAAGTCATTAAAGTATATTAGATTCTAATCTTGAGATCTCTATCTATTCTTAGATAATAATAATAAAACTTTATTTAATTCTATAGCTTTTTGATAATCGCCATTTGCATAATAAACGTCAAAAGAGTATACGTATATCTAGTATGCGTTCTGCACTTCTCCTACAGATAAACTATAAGTGTGCGAAATTTCATTCGCCTCCGTCAGTGCATTTTCGTAAAAAGGGATTGAAAGATTTTGCTTCTAAACTTATTAATAGATATAAATAACCTGGATTATAATAGAAATATAATAATACAGACTGCAATTGAATTTCATTTCATCTATATCTATACTAGTTAGTAAATTGTAAATAATAATGGCAGAAGGTATTATTAAGTTAAGTAGTTGTAAAAAGCAGAAATAGCCACAAAATTGTTATACTAATTTTAATTCCCAGGGTTTTAAAAAAAATCTCGATGTAGTGTTAACGAATCGCTCAATGGAACTCAGCGAAAATAAATACTTTTTATATTTATTCATGACGTTTTTAAAATGGAATTTTTAACGTGAATGTTAATAAATAACAACAGATAATAGCAACGAGGAATGGATACATTTTTAAAGCAAATAATTTTTTCTCTGTATTTTCAGCAGAATTTTTTATTTTGCAGTCAGTATGGAGTTTTATATTATATGTTAACTAACATAACGCTTGCCCAGCTGTGAGTTGAGACTCGTGTCCGAAGAATATCGCTATCCCCCACAAGAGCCTGGGTTCAAACGCTACATACACCTCTAAGTCAAAATTTACTGCATATTTGAAATCTGCCAATTTTTACAAATATGAAATAAACTTTGATACTATCACCTTGTTATGATTCCGATCCCTTATATTGTAAGAGGAGATGCGAGCCCAACAGGTGGATTTTTTAATGATTGATTAGCCAACAAACACCGGCCACCGGGCCACCTGATGCCACCAGACACCAATGTCCATAGACGTCCGTGACACCAAAAGTTATACGTTACACATTGCTGTCTACATTAAAAACCTGAGATCAACTTGTCACTAACTGTCAACTGTTAAACAAACAAGAAGACGGGCCACCGGGCCACCTGATGCCACCAGCCACCAATGTCCATGGAGGTCCGTGACACCAAAAGTTATACGGTACAGGTTCCTGTCTATATTAAAAACGGAATATCTACTTGTCACTAACTGTCAACTGTCAAACAAAACACGTAACATTGTACGGATGATTCTAGAAAGAGGATAGCGAAACAAATAAGTTGGGCTGGTAAAATCCCTACCACTATAGATGAGTAACTTCGGAAATAAAATATATAACATAACTGTTTTCTTTTTTTGGCAACGGCGGGGAAATCTTCTGCAAGATACCTTACACCTTCCTAATGAAAGGTATAACCTAGTCACCAATAAGAGAGATCTTGGCGTTGTAACTGTAAGCTCATCCGTTTTTCATCACGTGTATGTAAACGTGACTTAACCTCATAGATGGAAGAAGCTCCTTACACCCAAGTCATTTACACCGCGATATAAGTCTGTTATAAGTTATGCGATTCTGTTATAAGTTACCCAACTCGATAACAATTGACAATCTGCTCAAAATTCACACAAGCTTACGAGTTGACTCAAAATGTTTTTTTCAGTATAATTTTGTTAACTGGCACATCCGCATGTTATAAAACATACCAGCCAGCTTATTAAGGCAGGTCCTAGTTTCACAATTACCCAATGACACATATTAACGGTAAATGGAGAGAACATCTGCGCACTGAGGATAATGGAACACAATTCAGGTGCGCACTACAACGGCATACAATTCTAACAATAGTGGTAATTTGGCTTGTAAAGAGACGTAAGGAGTCGTAAATAGGCAATTAGACACGTTGCATCACGCAGCGACACGACGCAATATGTCTGAGGCGTTCGGGACTTGGGACAATATCTAATATCTCAAATATGCAGGTACTATCCATAAGATATTCACGCACACTTACACGCTAACTCTTTCTCTATCTCTCCCTTACGCACACCACACATACACACAAACTACTATCTCTCTCTTTGACTCACACAAACTGCGATAATTTGAATTTAAGTAATTAAGTTTAAAATACAATGTATTCATCATATCACAAGCTAGTGTTTTGCTTTAGTTAGTAAAAATCCCACATAACCTGAACCCCATAAAGAGAGCGGGTATCTTATAAAGATTTACACCGGTACATACTATTTATAAACACAAGGAATATGTTTTATGACCTGGCTGACAGGCGACCAGGCTTTGGTGGACACTTTAAACCATCGGTAATCTTTGATATCGTCAGATAGGAGTCATTTAGCCATGCAGAGGGCTATCAGTATGAAATGCATAGGTACATATAGTATAGCTACCTAATTCTAGCAGTACCTACGTTGTGGGTCTCCTTAACAATGAGGACTTTAAAGTTCAGAAAAGGCATGATTTCATTAAAACTAGCGGTTTTATCTATCACTGGTTGAAGACATATAAGGTAACTAGCATTTAATAAGTATTGATTTGATATTTGCATATAATATCACATGATAGCGTTCAAGGAGACTCAGTGACCCGACATTTGCTTGCGGCATGTAGGTCGTATGGTATTTGTGGCTAATTCACTTATAAACTTACAACTTATTTTTGATTTTTTGTATTTAACCTTACGATTAAAGTACAAAAATCATATTAAGGGGAGTTCCCAGTAATAATAAAATCCTTAAACGTACCATATTTACTGATTGTGTTCATAACACTTCGGTTAACCTGATAATGGGCAGGTTAATGACTCGTTAATGACAATCACGATTTGAGAAAACAAGGAGCTAAGGGGCTTCTTCCATACTTTAGTCCAAGTCAACTATTGTTAAAACGATAATACTGCGCTAAAACAAACCTTGTGGCGCCTGATAAAAAATAATAACAATTGTTTCGTACCAGATATATACTGTTTGTAATCGTAAGGGATAAGGCTTCGTGACACGAGGATGGATTACTAGTAATGAATGTCACTTCTCCATTAGAGTTACTTCTATCCACGTGAAGCTGTGAAAGCCGCCTAGGGCCATCATCAAAATGTTCATTAGAAACAACTATACTTGTGTTGCGGTTAACAAGGACAAAGATAAATGAGACGTCACAAACATTCACCTGAGACGAAACATTTATCAGCTGTCAGCTGCGACCGATATTTGAACCTTCATTCTGCACGAATACTGCCAACTTAGTAACAGATTAGCATAGAGTTAATATACTAAAGTAGGCAAAGCATGGGCCTGCTTGTGAGTGCGCGTGTCCATCTAATAGAAAGAGAGAGAAGATGGGAGATCCGTACTTGTCTCTGTCTAATATGCACAAAAAAGGGAGACGGACAGAGCGCCCCGTTTGTTGTCCCTTTTTTCAGAAGGACACATTCTTAGGGCTCACCCACTCTAGTATATTCCCTATGCAGATTAGTTAACACATTCAAGCTGTTATTTAACTCGCGACGGCTACTGAGAACCGTCAACCAGCTGTATCCTTGGAACGCATTACGCCGTGATTATGTTCCACGCACGGAATCTCGCCGTGATATAATGCTACCTGATTGGCATATTGATTGCATCTTCAAGAAGGAAACACTTAAGTATTTTGCAATTGTGCATCCTAAGTGTCAAATAAAGTGCCATTGGGATTAAAGTACCCCCTACTTTAATCCCAATGCCACTTTATTTGACACTTGTAGAACCCACCCTGAAACAAAGCAATCTTAGCGTTACTCCGTTCGTTTATAGTGCCTTACAAGCAAATTGACTCGGACTCGATGTTGGTCATGGTTTATCACCCCCTTATCAAATTCAAAATAATTTATTCGTATAGGTATCACTGATACACTTATGTACGCCAATATTAGCTTCTACTACCATTTCGGAAAGGTGCTTTATCATGGACTAGTTGCGCTCGCGGCGTGGAAATCAATGCGTCGCAAACTTTTTCCCGCGTAAAGCCGAATTCTGCGGGATTTCTAAGATAAAAAGAAGATAAAATATTATTTTAATTAAATTTTATTTTATTTAATTTGTAAGTTGCGGCGCGGCGTAAGCGGGAAAATATGACTAATTCTAATTTACGCGGCATAAACTTTGTGATACAGTAATTTCCACGCGGGCGATGTCGCGGGCAAAGCTAGTAGAACAATAAAAATGGTATAAGGAGGAGCTGTTTAACGTATAGTCTGAATGCAGAAATTTCATCACCATTACATGTAACAGTATCTGGCGATATGCCAATTCGCAGGTAACGTGTGAATGGTGGCGAGACCGCTACATCATGACCCATTTGGCTGCAGAGCTTTACGACCATCCCTGACAAAATTTTAAAACGTAATATGTATAATAATATATTAATCGTATTCTAACAAATACTTGTACTTATATTTCTAAAGTCTGTTATGTTTTCAGGATGGTTTTCTTCGTCGACGCATAAGATAATAAATTTCAGTAAAGTTTGCACAGAACTTTGAAAAAGTATTAAGTAGTGTGCAAGAAAGCAATTTTTAAATCTATCTATCACTATAAAATCTATCTATCACGCATTAATTTAATTAAATAATGACATAAAAAATAATAATTTTGAAATATTAGTTTGAATATATTAACAAACTAAGAGATTAACAATTTAAAATTAAGTTCTTCTTTAACACTTATCGCCTACAACTTTTTCGACAACATATCTGATCTCTATAATGTTATCTAGGCGAAACAACAGAGTAACTAGTTTCAAAGAATTTGAGGAATCAGTGATGAGCTAACCGGTCCTACAACCAGTCTGGGCCAGCCTACACCTCTATGCGTGAGCTACCTAATGTCTTTGACCGATAAATGACCCTTCATATCTCTATACGCTCTGTATCTACTCGAAGTAGTTATCTGAACCTTTAATCGTTCGACTGTTGCGATCATAGGAGACATGAGCTCATAGGAGAAATGAGCTCATAGGAGACATGAGCTCATAGGAAACAGGAGCTCATATATATGACCGATAAATTACCCTTCATATCTTTACACGCTCTGTATCTACACGAAGTGGTTATCTGAATCTATAGTTGTTCGACTGTTTGGCTCATAAGAGACATGAGCTCATAGGAGGCATGCGCTCATAGAAGACATGAGCTCAAAAGTCGAATAAATTAAACGTTCTCGCTATATAGTTAAAGGGCAATACGCTCGCTAATTGAGGATTGGTAGACTTCAGACAACTTTAAAACCATTGTGGAGAATCTGATATGCAGATTTCCTCACGATGTTTTCCTTCATCGTAACAAGTGATAATTCTCTAGAATACCTTCGTGGAGGGATGGACTCCCCTTTTGTTGTTTTTCATTAGATGCGACTCAAGTCCGGTAAACATTTGGTCTACTGAAATATTTAAACTGGGTTCTAAACTAATAATGTCCGTGTAACACTTATGTTAACGCACAAAAAGAGTTCGGTTACACATAAAGCAAATTTTAATGAGCTAATAAGCAGCAAATGGCAGCAAATGCTTCCGCAGAACATTGTTATGCGAATGCGTGCGGCGCCACCTCTGTCACTATTGTGTCATAATTTTAAGGTTTCGTACATCCGACGTGAAGACGTTACCTTAGAGGAAAACCTGCCGACGGGCCACGTGGTAAGTGGTCACCGTTACCCAAGAACGGCAGTGACTGACTGACTCTTTGGCGGTTAAAAGGAAGCGGAAATCCGCTAGTTATATTTTTTAATTTATTTTTAATTCCTATATTAACATGCCAATTATATGATATACTATTATAATAACTAGACAAAGTCATTATGTAATTATATTGTCAATAAAAAAATAAAAGCCGGTAATAGTACATACTGTTACCGGTTATAGTACACACTACTACATAGTGATTGTTGTAGTATCAATTGAGTATAATTTAATGAGATCATCATTAAATACTTCTTTTAAACATAAGCACTATGTACAATATTTCATATGCTTTCTGCCATATCAAGGTGGACATGAACAATAAAATTAAATAAATGAAATAAATAATTCTTCCTTGCCAAACGGCGTACGACATACTGTGAAGTACTGTGAACTATCGAATCGTCTAACGAAGTTCGCTGATTAAAAAGATACCCTTGAAACTGTGGGATAATGATGACCTTAGGATATAATACACGAAGAAAGCTGCGCCATTACGACTCGAGTGTAAAGGTCTTTGGCACAAATACCAGAACATGTTCATTTCCTATCGTAGCACGAGGCCGTGAACCTTGCGGTTTTATCGTATTATAGATAATACCTAGTTTTATAATGAGTACCACAACCAACAGTAATTCTTCTGTAGATTAATCTCAAAGAAGAAAGAAAGAAAAATCGTTATTATGTCGCATCTTGCCATAAATCTATAAGTAAACACAATACCGCGACGAAAATGGCCCTCAGTTTATGCCACGCGAATCAAGCAAGATTATCTGTTAAGACCTAACCTAACCTAACTCCTCCTAAAAAGGATGGATCGATTTGGATAAAAATGTATGTGTATATTCTTGGATGGTTTCAAAATATAATTGGATCCGTTACTACAATCGCTGCTTTTAAGGGCAAGACAACGTCTGCCAGGTCCGCTAGTTTTAAATAAAATTAAACTTTCCTCGTAGATTTAAAAAGTTAAAGTTTTTAAAAGTTATTTACACATCTTCGAGACTATTATGGAGAACTCAATTATGCATTTCTCTCGACTTTTCCCTTCATCGGTGAAGAACTAATGACTTATTAGCCACCATTGCCTTTTTTTAGTAATTGAGTTCACAGAAATTGGAAGAAAAAGTATTGTTTATCAAGAAACGATATTTATTAAAACAAATCTGATAATTTTTTCTAGACAAGCCATCGGACACGAGTATTTTAAAAATCCTTTTTTTTACAACTTTTCGAAATACTTCGTCTCGTAGAATATGTTTGAATCTTAGACACATCCATCATTTGATAAAATATTCATAATTATGAAAATATCATTGTGCAATAAAATACAATCTGATCTTAAATTATAATAAAAAGAATGGTAGGTATGCAAGTTTGTTCTGCTCAATGAAAATGTCGGTATGTGACCCCGTAATTAAGTTATTAATTACAAGTGGATTTAATAAATTATATTACAGTAATTATGTAAGGACGAGGTCAAACATTATATAACTTAATGTAACAATAATATAGTATAATAATCTATAATATAAAAATAAGTCGGGTTTTCCTTCCTGACGCTATAACTACAGAACGCACGAACCGATTTCCACGGTTTTGCATTCATTGGAAAGGTCTCGGGCTCCGTGAGGTTTATAGCAAAGAAAATTCGGGGAAAAATTAAATTTTTCCTTTTCAAATATAATACAAAAAACAAAAAATTTCTTCATCTTTTAATCCCCAAACGAAATATTACAAAAAACGAAGCCATCTATCTGGTGGCGAAACGGTGTTCGCCTGGTCAGCTAGTAACTTATACTAATTAAACAGATGACCAATATGAACTAATGGATTCCAGAGTTACTGAAAGTAAACTTGTATTTAAATCTAAAGATACATAAACACATCGCCCTCGCGTTCCTCTCTCCATAAATAAAATAAATACAAATATTCTCACGTAAACGAGTAAGTCGAAAGCGTTCATTTACATTTGTGAATGTTGGTAATAAATGGGCCATCCTCTTAATACCAAATTAAGTTGAAATGGAAAGGATCACTTGTATTAGAAACAATGACAACGTTTGCAAGTAATATTACACTATGAAAACGAATGACGAAATTCAGAAATTATTAGTTGTAACACAATATATTTTATTTGCGGAAACCCTCTAAACTATTTTAAAATTTGAATGTTATTATTAATAGCTCTTTATATCGACAAGTTATACTGTGACTAAGGTCAAACGTGTATTATTTTTTATTTTAGATAAGTTAGTGCTTGACTACGATCTTACCCGATAATAGGCGGTGATGAAGCCATAGATGGTGAAGCGCACTACCTTAGTATGTGACCATATGTCTTTAATTTTCAAATAAGCAATTTTTTGTTGAGTTACATATGTTCTCACTATGCGTTATGTTATCCAAAGTATTGATTGCAGCTATGATTAAAATGAGGGTTTAAGTTAAATGTGGGGCTCTTTAATCCAAAATCATTTCATCGCGCGAGTATTTTATCTTTAAAATGTACGTTATATTTAGCTTCTATTACCTTAAGTAGCCTAGTGGTTTGAACATTTATCTTTGTACGTGTGGCCTTACTTCATACCCTACATGTTTCTATTTTCCAAAGTTACATGAGTATTAGAATTTACCACCTACTTGGGTGAAGAGAAAATATTATTAGGAAACCTGTATCGCTCAAAACTCTTTAAAGTTTTTTGAAGGTGTATGAAGTCTGCCAATCCCCATTTGGTAAGCGTGATGGATTAACACCTCAAATTATAAGCGAAGACACGAGCCCAGCACTAGAACAGTTATGGTTTGTGATGAATAAATATTTATTTTCAAACTAACCTACATCAGCTACAAGTCATGAAAAAATTGCAAATTGTCAGACACATAAATACACGTAGATAGGAAAATATAAACTACGCTTGAAAGGGTTAGCACACCTGCGTATTCCATGTCCTCAACAGATTTACGACCAGGTATTGAACCAACAAATAAGATCATCCAAAAAATGCCACCAAAAAATATAATAAGAGCATCACAAAAAGTTCGGGGATAACGTCAACGTCGAGCGAGCTCCATTGGCTGGGCGAACAAAGAAATACTGCCGCACAGCTTTCCTTTTCACCATTATTATTATTTAACTTTTAATTTAAGAAACAATGTCTTCAATGAATCTCATCATCACGACCATTAGTCTCACTGGGCTTAGTTCTTTTAATATTAAGAGGATATAGGTACCACGCGGTATGGTCACCAAATTTTGAGAACTTTATGGAGAACTGAAGCCATGCAAGTTTTCTCACAATCTTTACTTTCTAAGCAGTCGCTACTAATTTCTTTTATGAACCTATGCATGCAGGTTTAGAACGCACGCAATCTGTGCCGAAGACCAATGTTTTATATCATTAGGCCATCACCATTTATCTATAAATCTATTTACTCTTTCATGACAACCTAACTTAACTCCAAATTCTGGGCAACAGTATCAGAATGTAGAGAACGTACTTTACCACGTTGCGCCAGTGCGGATTAGTCGAAGGGTTACCAATCAACTCAAATGTCGGAAGTTCTTAAACTGTCAAAAGGTTACTGACATTTCTAAACGACAGCTTTGATTGTTAAATAACTACTGCTCAACGTATCCTGCAAAAGACGGAAGTATTCAAGAAATTACGTCGAAGTAATTTATCCACTAAAAATACGAACGATACAAGAACGTTCTCCTTCGAACGCATGAGAGGAATTATAAAGACAAATATTATACTAATTATACGCAGCTTTATTTAGATTATACTTATCTAGTTTATAACATATTTTAGTGCACCATAAACAAACATAGCAAGATTTTACAGCTCCTGACGGTCCCGACTCACATTCGAGCCATTGTGCCTCTTATAATTTTTATTAGGGGCAATCCGTCCGCCTTGATTTACTCCTTCCCGAACTGATGGATCTTTCATTTAATTTACGATTTTACCCTTGTGTTCCAAATGTAATAAAATATAACAAAAACAAGCAAAAATTACATCGTCACACAGGATATTTCTTTTTTTGTATTGATGAGAGACCACAATAATTGTGTTATCGTTGAATAATATTGATATTTTACTTTCGAATTATAATTTTTAAAATTGTATTATCCATTATATTAATATAGCATGTTTCTACATTAAGTGTATTCATCTTTTATTTCATCACCACTTATTACTATGCCACTCTATTACTATTACTGAATGGGTTTATGACAGCACACAACTATGTTGACTAAGTAGGAGTTGGCAAACTGAATGAAATGAAAAAAAAATCATAATGTTTTCCATTATGAAAATTACAATTTAGGTATAAAGGATGTGAGGATATCACAATGAGTTCTTTCATCGAAAAAAGTCATAATCAATAAATCCTGAGAAATTTATCTCCCTCTAGATTTCTCTCATCTGTAATTAGAGGTCCGCGCAAAATTCGAACCCAGACCCTCCATGCGGGAGACCAACGCTCACACTACTGATACTGCAAATATTATTGTTTAATAATATATTTATTCGTGTCACATTCTGAGCGGAAACAGCTGTGACTCAGCTTGAGAAGATTATATTAAAGTAAATAAAATAGGATGAAATAAAAATAAATATTTTCAATATTAAGGTCACAAAGTTATTTCCGGTTTAACTTGTTCACTGCCGAAGCTCAGCTCGGTAATGTCTGAGAGTAAATTTGCAACATTGTTGTTTAAATTTCGGTAATTGCATTGAAAAAAAATGACTTAATGACTGGAATTAATAACTGCCCAGCACATTAATAAATATCATGTTTTTGCGATCTCCAATTATTAAAAGGCTTTGGTAATGTCCATGTGTTTCCTTAAACAAACATTGCATGTATTCTTTTGGACTGAACGTAAATTTTAAACTTTACAATTTTTTTCTGTGATTTAGCTATGTCTGTACTTAATCGTTACACGTGAAATGCCATCGATGGGTAGGAACACTAGCATAAAAATAATTTTGTATCGACCGTCCAATAACCTGTTAATTTTTTTAATATCAGTACATAAATCGCTACCCTAGCGATAAGACCGCCTTTTGTGTACGTTATATGCGTACCAGGCGTGAATAAGTTGATAAGTCGACTTGCATATACATTTTTTTAAAACATAATAGGCATTAGGATAGGATAGGGTCTGTTTTACCGCACATAGCAAACATGTGAATTTTTAAATAACTCTCTTACTAAATTATTTATTAACATAAAATCTGAATTTACAGATGAAACTTAAACTTAAAAATGGCTACCTTGAAAAATGATCATTTTCGATTTGTTAAGTTATTCACGCCTGGTACGGAATTGTTCATTTTAAACAAAAAAAAAATACAAAAGAATTTAAAAAGAGAACATGTTTTTCCGTGTTTTTTCAGTTAAGTAATGTTCCCGATGCTTACTGCATTATCTCATTGCGACGATTGCAAATTGTAACACTTAAGACCTTCATGCTATAAGAGTTGATAATGACTCAAATTGTCTAACTACTGCCTGTATGAGCACGCGGAAGCGAGTAAAACTTCAGTTGCCGTATTTTCGACGTACGCGACACTCGAAAGTTTATATTTTGCTTACTGCAAACATATTTGATGATATAAAGGAACGTTGTTGAATGAAGTACTTATAGTTTGTTAGTTATCGCAGTTATATGTCAATTATAGTGATTGTAATGTGATTATCAGTTATGGTGACTAAAGTAAATTATTATTGAAGTAAAGTAAATATTAAGTAAAATAAAAATAAGTATTTATTACGATGATAGGCAACGGCTTTTAGTGATTAAAGTGTAACGCGTATTGAATAATTGAATAGTAAAAAAACACGCTTTTTTCTTTTATTCTTATTTCTTGTTCTGATTTTATGTGTATTCTTCTAGTAAAGCCATTTCATTTGATACCCATACTGGTGGTGTTGGGTGGGTTGTTCAGAAATATGTACGCCGCCATTTTGTTACGGCGGCCATTATAAATTTAATAATAATACCGATCATATATAATTGCATTGTCATCCAAACTAAATGTGTGGGTACGTATACAAATTTTCAGCTCGAGTGAATGAAGATTTCTGCTTCAAAATGGCGGTCAAAGTTTCTTTTACATATGACCAAAGTTAATAGAAGCGTGTTATCTATACAACTATATAAAATTGGAGTGTCTGTTAAAATTACCTCTTCTTACTAAATACTTATACTATGTACACGGTGCATATACAAAAACTAGCTGATCCCGCAAACATTGTTCTTGCCATATAAAATATCCTATGTTCTTTCGCAGGCTCTATACTATCTCTATGCTGAATTTCATTAAAAGCGGTCCAGTAGTTTTGGAGTCTCGGTACAAATATACAAACAAACAATCAAATCTTTTCTCTTTATAATATTAGTATAGGTATAGGTATATAGGTGGGTTTGAAATAAAAAAAATGTGATAACATTTTTTCTGTCTGTCTGTCTGTTTGTTCCGGCTAATCCGTGG
>DWPQ01001305.1:0-12585 GCA_018251795.1 Perichares adela | reverse complement strand
GATGAAGCTTTGTAATTTGAGTAACTAAAACCCATATAGTGTTCGAGAGCTCATTAGACAATGACCTTATGCATTCAATATCAGAGGACTGCATGTTAGTTTCTTAACAAACCAGCTGTGCCCGCGACTTCGCCCGCGTGAAAAGCTCCCAGCAAGCGAGATTTTTTGACACTAATAGTTATATTTCAGTCAATTGATATAAAATCGTAATGCTAGTAGCCTATAACCTTCTTCATTGCACAATCTTTTAGTAAAAACCGTACAAAAAATCCGTTGAGTAGATTTTGAGAAAAAGGGGCACATACATGAGGGGACTTTGTTTTATAATAAGTGTTGACTGCATACGAGATGGTACTGTAATCGTGTCACACGCACGGCATGTGTTTTCATACGCACGTTACTTTCATGTTACCTTATAATATGTGTTTTATGTCGTGTGTTAACATATAATCTGTTGTTCGTGTGTATGCTCTACTTGTAGCTAGTTTAACATTTATAGTACTGTTGTTGTTGATGTTTTGAATTTTATTCACGGTAATAGATTTTAATTGACATCGAACACATTTACGGGAAATTAACAAATTTACTTAGACTATTTTAATGTATTTTGTATCGAATACCACAAGTCAACGTTTGTTATATATGATGGCAGAAAGTTAAGCTTAGATAAATATAAAAATACGTAATGTTGTTTGGTTAGTAACGAATGCAAGTTTAATAATCTTTGGCCTAGTATTTCTAATGGAAATTAAGCAAAAGTTCATACATATTCATGCTTAAGTGGATGGATAATGTTAAATTGTAATTCTTGGTATTTTTAAATTTAAACAAATTTGAACATACAACATTTTTCATCAAATTCGATAAGTTAAAAATGTAGTCAAAAACCGAGCTTAAAACGATATTCATTCGAAGCAGGACTTTGCATAGCCTTCATATAACGTTACAAAACTTAACTAATGTTAATAAACACAAAATAATTTTTTACACATATACACACACATAAATATATACAATACGAATACTCAGCTATTATGGTACGAGCTTCATTCGCACTTTAGACATATAGTTTTTTTTAAATATAAAATTATTTTCTATGCCTCTCTCTGTGTTCGTAGTTACTCGATGTTACTCTGTGTTGAGTGTTATATTGCACGTCTAAAGTGCAAGAATATCACGTTCAATACACTTCTTACATTGTTTTCGGATGTTATTAGCACTTATTAAGACAATATAACAATACGTTAATAAATTAAACAACAGATTTTTTTATTTTGCCTATACTTACTCGAATATATGAATTGCATTTTGCCTGAAGCAGTATTATGCAATATTTAACATCCGCTAACGCTAGAATATTGTTTTGTGTTGTTACGTATTGCATTATCGGTGTAAATAAATGTTTTATGGTAACCTCTGGCCACGTGAGTTTTTTTTTATTAAAAAAAATGCGCGGGAAATAATTCTAAAATATCGGGTTAAATTTGTAACGCACGTGGTCAAGTGGTAACCACCGAGAAGCCATTATGTATAATCGTTAAATCTGACGCCAATGTATGCGGTGACGTCACGCACTCCCTGTCATTTCTGACGCAGTCATTTTTAAATTATTTTAGTTCCCAGAGGAGTTTGGACGTATCTTGTTAAACATACATAGCGTAGCGTAGTTAACGTATATAACATGATGGCTTCTCGATTGACGTGTTACGGACAACGTCCTCGTTACCGGGTCCGGCCGCATCGCATCTGATTTACGTACAAACAACGTGCGCGTACGCATTGTTCAGTGCATTGTACGTTCAAGGAATTAATTCGTATTTAAGATACGTCGCCGAAAGGTTTTATTGCAAAATTTAATTCTGGAAAATCATTTCATTTTCGTACAATGTCATTTAATATAACCTAATTTGTAGAGTGAAATTTAGTCTTGTTAGAGAACTACTAATAAGTCTTAATTTAACTACTAGTTGGAATTATTGAGCGACTCCTAGTGATGTAAATGATGGGCGATGCGGTTGGTCACACACCATTAATTTGTCATTGAACTAGGTAATACAAGAGATATTCTATGTACGATTTTATATATTATACATCTTCGATAAGGAAGCTTGCGTTGTCTCGTTCAATGGTGCTTGGAAAAGGGCTCAAGTACATTTTTGTAACAAGTAGGATATTCGAGCTTATCGACCATTGTTTTTTGGGATAAATTTTACAGCAAAGCTTTATAATTATTGACGTAGCGTTGGAACGAAGCGACAATCTAAAAAAAATTCATAGCATATTGATATATCAATAGATCAATATGTTATGTTAAAATTTAGAGATTGTCTTTTCGCCGCGATTGCATTATTATGTTTTTTCGTGGTAAATTATTTAAAAGTTACAAAAATGTCCTTCGACAATCAAACCGTCAAATGAATGGTGTGTGTGTCCGGTGCGGACGCGGTCCGGTCGTCGCCCTCCGTGCTGACGTGTGTCGCGGGTGTGTGTGTGTGTGTAGGCGGGTCGCGGCGGCGCTCGCGGCGCGCGCGGCTGTGCGCGGGTGGCGCCCCCTGTCGCGCGCTCGCACTCGCCGACACGGATGTGCCGCTCGCTCTCCAGCCTCGTAAAGTGACCGCCTGACCCGAGCCGCGCGCCGACGCCTGCCCTAGATGCGGCTGCAAGCGGTAACATTATGTATAACGAGCCCCCGTGAGTTAGATCAAGGTCGTAGCGTCCTTCTCGCTCTGTCATGATATGCGCCAATATAAGAAGTTACTATGGCGGAGTAATGCGCGAGTTTTTACGCCAAATATAATTTGTACATGTAATCACGTGAGCTACACGTGGGTTGTATTTACAGTAGTGCGGGCCACAACAAGAGTTGAAATCGCCTGGTACTTTCGTAAAGTATCAATTTAATTCATGGCGTCTGTTCTAGTACAGTAATGCAACGCTATAATGTGTCTGAGACACATTGTTGTGATTTGACAAACAAATGTTAAGTATGGTCGATATTGACACTTATCGCAAACACTCGGTTAACCGCTCACACACTTTTGATAATGAAGCAGTTAAACTAGGTTACAATTAGTACATTATGTTTCAAAATGGTCGCTTTGACGTTGGAAGACAAACTTAACAATAAACGTTTTTTTATAAAATGAAATGTTAGTATGGAAAGCTATAGTTTAGTGACATATTTCCTTTGGCCTACTTGAACATGTCAAAGTGTCAAATGTCATTGTTTGCGTGCACGTATGAAGCGGCATTATTTACTGTTGTTATGACTATGTAGCGTAGTGTTGCTAGATCTAAATTTAAGAACGATACGATTAGGAAGATAAACAGATAAATTTTATACAATTTTTTAAGACAGATTTCATACTCTGTGGACAGGATGAGGATATATTGGTTAAATAGTTTTGGTTTAAATCTTGAAAGTTTCTGTGAACATAAACAACGGAAAAGACGATGTTTCATTATTTTTATTTTAAAGGAATAATTGGAAAAAAAGCAATATCTTAGGTAAAATTGCAACAAAATTAGAGACTTGAATTGGCAACTTTTCTCGTTAAAGATCCAACTGAATTTTGTTTTAAAACTATTATGTTAATTCCAAAAAAATATAGGAAGATCATTATTGTGATAAAACGTGAATAAACTAAATTTGATTTTCCATAAAGCGTCATCGCTATAATGCAATTAAAAAATTTCAAAATGCATTAACTATTAATAATGTTGAAATGTTTAAATTGTAGAAGGCCTAGACTCGTTCGTGTAATTAGGGCATTGCATATAAAAAATATTTAGAAATTGTAAATATAACCTGCCCAGTCGGTCAGTAAATTAATTTGTATTAAATATCTTTTACAATACGTAGACGAATATAAATTTTATTGTTTACAATTTACAAATTATCAAGCTCTCTTTGATAATGTGTAAGAATATTGAAAATTAACGGCTTCATTAAAACATAAAGCAAAGTCTTCCTTTGAAAAGTCTTTTAATGTATTTTTTTGTGCCATTTGCCATCAATTGTCAAGTTAAAAATTAATATTTTTAACATTATATTGAACAAGTTAATTAAAGTTATGGCATTGCATTGTATTATGCTTGTTGAGATAATCTAAATAGTTTTCTAATATACAGTCGTTTTGGATACGATCATTTTGCTGAAAGAATATTACTCTAAATTAAATCCGAGAGAATTGTAGTCCAAAGTGACGGTGAATTTAGATAGCGTGTTTAAATAAATACATTCCTGTAAATATTTATATACTTAGATAGTCAACGTCTAGGTAATATGTTTGTCGTGTAACTAAATTACATAAGCGTGCTAGATTGAATATTATAGAAGAAGCTAGTTCAAATTACATTTCTCTCTTTGCATTTCCGTCTACCTCATTAAAACGCATTGGCTGTTATTAACTTAAGGATTACTGATTATTGAACATTAAATAGATTCCAATATTATGCCAAAATTAACAGGTGATGCTATGGCACATCGGAAACTAACGCGAGAATAGTTTTCGAAGCCGCAACAAAAGACTGAACAATCTTTTTGTATTCTTGAATGTACCTATTGTCATTGTATTTGTGTATATGTTTGGATCGCACTAGCGTATGTTCATATATTTCATAAACTTTAATTTTATCCTTATGTATCTCATTACAATAATTTATGACGTAATATTACGTACAGTCGTGACGTTTTATCAGACCTGTATTTTCTAAGATGCAAAGCGTTGGGGGCTGTAATATTAATGTAAGTTTGATGTCATTTAAATCTACGTAGTGTTACGTTACACTATATTGTTTTTAAATTATTAATAACCCTGTCTCAGTATCAAATTAATAATAGCATTGGCAAGATAATTATAAAGTAAAATAAAAAAAAAACAGTTCAGACTCCTAGTAACACAACTGTACAAAACTTTGTTAAGTTTGTAATTGTAAATGTATACTTTTCCTATACAATGTTTAACCATAAATGGGTGCCGAATTATTAAGGGCATCACTTACCTGGCCCGGAGACAGTGATGTCGATTGATGTAGGTTGAAGTCCGTGCGCGGCAACGACCACTTATTAGGTGGTCACTTGATGGTAAGTGCAGTTACCAGTTCGCTTGTCAATTATTGACATAAAGAAGTTTCCCGATTGTACGTATATTGACGGCATATTATTTATTGAAGTCAATATCACTTCCTTAATACTTTGACACTTTAAATAAAATATTGTATAGAAGGAAATGCAATAATAGCTAGTAAATATGTATCAGGCCGTTGTAGTAAATGTTCGTTAGTGCGGTCCAAATGTGTGTAAGTATTCATTTTGTATTCAGGAATTGCATTAAATGTTGTCTATTATCATACAGTACAAACGGTGTACAGCGACGAATTTAATCTTTATACTTCATATTACATTTTCAATATAAACTAGACAAATAAATAAATAGAACAATTGAATTTTTGTAATATAATTTATAGGTGCTAGTTGATTGTGAAATCTCTTATGAATATTATAGATATTTAGTTTATACGGACACGACTCGGACATCACGTTTTGTATTAATGTTTAATGAATATGACGTTTCTAGAATGTTACACACATGAGATTTGTATTCTCTTGTGTATGTATTACTTTTCTGTCCCGTTCTATTCCTATTATTGTTATGTATCGCACATCTGCTCGCACATTACACTAACACACATGTAACATAATTTTTACGATTATTAAGACTGTTTTAGGTTAATTTGAGTTTTATTTTAGTTGATTCAATGCAATGCAATGTTTGCATGTTAAGTTAGTTGGTATCTATCTCGAATACACAATGGGTTTTGTTAGATTTAATAAAAATGTCACGACGTAATATTACGTCGCGGCTTTTGACCATTGTGTACACGGGTCTTTACAGTATTACATAGAATCTGTTGACTCGAATCATTGAAGTGTAACATTATAACAGAAGGCAGCTCAACATATAATGGACGTGTTGAATATTTTAATTTTTAGTGTCTGCGTCTCGCTCTAACGAATATGCGTCTGTTGATTTATATAAAAGTATGTTTCGTTTTATAAATACCCGATCGAATGTTTGTGGCTTTTGTGGCCATTCATGGAAGTACCTTATATTACTTTACAAATAAATATGTTTATTATTAGTTAATAGTGCCGAACAAAGCTCTACAAATAGTATTCATAACATTAATTAGTATTACGACCCCTTGGAATGAAATGTTTCTAGCAGTAAAATTATGTGTTCAGGTAAAATTGTTCCATTTCATGTTTTACGCTACATGAAAACAGCGTTATGAGGATTGAAGTTTGAAGTTATCAAAAGTTGTTTATTTTTACCAAAAGATGGCGTTGATGAGGTATATACGTTTTAGAGATACAGTAAATGATAGTAGGTTTCAATTTTATAACTGTTAACATTTTGTTTATCATAAATATATATCGCGGTTCTGAGTGCACGTTTAACAGTCGATAATACATGTCGAAGGCAGTTATGACATATCGAAGGCGGTCATGACATGTTAAAAGCTGACATGACATGTCGAAAGTTGACATGACATGTCGAAGGCTGACATGACATGTCGAAAGCTGACATGATATGTCTAAAATATGAGATTGACAGCTTAGTTGATGATAAACATCTGTACGAATACTTATTGAGCGACATAGTAGAGCAGTCAAGCTTGCTTGATCAATAACCTTGTCGTATCCTGATGCTGGCCACTGATGAACAATACTGATATCATTCCAAGGGGCTGTGGTTATCTTGGATGCGACATCCAAGACATTGTGTTCATCGATTAGTGATAGTCGTTTTAGATTATAATAATGATAGGATTAGTTGGTTACAATCGCTGTCACGGTTGTTGTTAGAATCCTGCTAGAGTAGCGGTGTATACAGTCGTATTATAAATATATAGTATAGCGTTAAATAAATATATAGTATTATTTTATGTTTCAAATTCGTCCTGTTATATTCATATGTTTCGATTATATAACAGGTCAGTTTTCTATGCTAAAAATAATATTGTAACTGGCTCGAATCTGCGTATTAAATATTTTTCGAAATTTTTAATGTGTTTGTTAACGATTTAGAGGTTTTTTTTATTTAGATTTTGTGTCTGATACCGCATTCGATAACTAAACAGATTTCGATAATACTTGGCATATTTGTAACTCATGTTATAAATAAGTGACCGACTTATAATTTTCAGCCTGTAAATGGATCTGTACCTACTCGTGAAATATGTTAAAATTAAGTCCTGAGGCTAGTTTAGTACATAATTATGATTTTATTTCGTGTCATTTCAATTAAATTAATATGTTCCTAATGCACACAGTTAGAAATCAGACGTTAACGATTACTGTACAGATTATTAAATACCCGTAATATAGTAAAATGGGTATTGTAAAACCAGTGCCTGATAAAAAATATTAGCAATTGTTTCGGTTGCGGATAGTGCTATTTTAATGTTTTGTGAATCGAAGCGAGCGCGGGAATGTAAATTGTACAATGTCCTGATTTATCTGTATATATTTTTTTTTATCTAAGACTGTCCTGTATTTGTATTGTGACCTTCTGATACAATCGACATTCCACCGAGATAAGTATTCGACGGTACAGTTTGCTTTGAGTATTACTTTTGTATATTGAATATGTTTTACAGTCGTAGGGCGAGTTGAAACGATATTGCACTGTTAGAACGATAGTGACACAACTCGAAGTTAGCTTAATGGAAAATTAAAAACATGGGCGTTTCAGCTTATTCATATCATAACTTTTCTATACACATCAATCCATAATTGTCCCACTGCTGGGCTTCAAATTCGGCAGGTGATAGCCTGGCGGGTGAACGTTGGTTTCCCGAACGGGAGGTCGTGCGTTCGATCCTCGGCGCCCACCAATAATTTTCTAAATTATGTGCCTATTAGAAAATTAATTATCACTTGCTTTACGGTGAAGGAAAACATCGTGAGGAAACCTGCACACCTGAGAGTTGTTCATAATGTTCTCAAAGGTGTGTGAAGTCTGCCAACCCGCACTTGGCCAGCGTGGTAGACTGTGGCCTAAACTCACTCTGTGTGAGAGGAGACCCGAGCCCAGCAGTGGAACTTTTCTATGACTAACTGTAACTGTTGATAAAATTCAAGTTTTGAAATAATTTGAAGGTTTTAATTATCTGAGATAATAAATCGTTTTGTAATTGTGAGTCGGTTTCGTTCGCAGTGCAGTCTTATCATTGTGAGCTGTTGTAGATTTTGGACGATAGGTAAATAGGTATTATTTTGCGATCAAATGTTGATGTTACATTTCGTTATATACAATGTAACATTTTGTAATTAACTAATTATAACCTCACACACACCTTGCAAAGTTCATTGTTTAATTTCTTGTATTTAAAGCTTTACACGTGAAAATGGTATCTAAAGACACACGTGTGTTTGTTGTGATTGTAATAAAAAATATTGCTTATCGTCGAGACAAATGGAAGTTTGTTGATTTATTCAAATTGTGACTGTTATTTTGTATTACTAGGGATGAAATAACAATTGCTTTAAATATTTTTTTATAAGTTAGTGACTATGTACTATTTATACTAAGGTATTTTTGTTACGTTTCCGATGTTTACAGAATGTTTTTGGTGAAATATTAATCACTGAAGGAATATTATTCATGCTCGATATTCTTAATTCATCACAACTGATTTTCGGGTTTTTTGTCTTCCGATGTCAAAGTTTATTGTGGAAATATTCCAGGCTATATGGGCATCTTATGTGAACAAAATCTCAGTATTGGGCACGGGTCTACTCTTATATTAAGATGGGTTAACTGAACCGTTAAATAGTGAGTCTTTGGCATTCTAAGACCTTCAGGAACGTTATGTAAAACTCAGGTATGAAGATTACCTCATGTTTCCCAAGCAAATGATAATTAATTTATGGCTTTGGAATATTAAGTGTAGGATTCAGATTAACCATGTTTAATAAATGGTCTTTGAAATAACTTATTGGATTTATAATACTATACCAGATGCCACAGACGTATGTAAATATAAATGAATATTTCAAAAAGTGTATTTATGTTTCACCAACCTCCATCGGAACGTGACTAGTATTATAATGTAGTATAACTGTCGTATTTGCTTATGTGAATTCAGTTTTATAAATTGTCATATTGTATTTGCACATTTTCTATACAAATTATAAAGAATTACACAAAAATAAAAGTATATCATAATATGAAATGTGTTTTATTTAAACAAAACGATTTATTATAAAAATATTCACAAGTAGTCCCACTGGGTTTGGGTTTTATATCACAAAGGCTAACCGCTGGCTGTGTGCGTGAGCAGACAAGTACAAAGAAAAGGACAATATAAAAATAATAACTTTTGTACCTATAGTACTAATTCGAATAATTCTCATCACTAGGTAAAATCAGATTCCACAAAATATATACATTACAAAACCTAAAATATAGGAACGTTTTTATTAAATACTAAATCATGTGCCGACGTCAGACTGAATTCCGTGTACCTTCATTTAGTAAAACCCTTTTCCCTTTAACGAATACTTCACGTATGTTTCTGTTGTCCCCTGAGTGGACGAAGCGCTGCGCAATACTCAGAGCCACTTCATCCTCGGTCGTGTCAACTGAGTACTGGTAGTCCAGGATTGGGGAGCCAGGTGCGTGGATGTCAATACGGAGAGCATCGAACTCCTTGCCTACTTGAAAGTCTCCAATTTTGTCATCCAGGTTTAAGGCTGAGGAAAAAAATGTTTAAGTAGTGTAGTAGTCGTTTTAAGTAGTATAGTACACACTTATATTTAAAAGCACTTAGTTGGTGAAATACTATTTGTACAATTAATTATTTTTCCTCACAGAACCATATCACTGTCTTAGTGGAATACTGACCTAATAGTACTTATGTAAAATTGGAGTTACCAATAGATTCAACATCACCTTAGGGCCATCTATCATCTGCACTCAAAATTATTCTTCAAAATTAAAAAGCCAGTATGTCTGTGTCAGAGATATGTCTCCTTTTTTTAAAAGCATTTTCATCTATGTCATTTCACAATTATGACTGCAAGTCCTAGCACACCTGTTTTACTTTTTAACATATGATTTTTTTTTTGTTTTTATTTTATAACATTAACAATAGTCTTTTCAACACTTTGGATTAAATCTATAAACCGCGCTTAGACTTATCTAATACTTTATATCTGAGATACCCTTTCTATAGAACTTAGTTATGTGGGATTTCTCACTCACTAAAATCTGGCTTGTGATGAAGAATGGATGCTCTTAACATATCAAAACATATTTTGAGCTGTTTTATAGTTGGTTTACCTTTAGCACCCCCCATAGTGGCGAGATAGAAGGCTGCCTTCCAATCGAGTGCATGTTTGCCGCTCTGCAGCAGATCCAGATGGGTAGACACGTCCATCGTCCGCCGCATGGCGTCCAGGATGCTCGCGCTGTCTCCTCCTGATACGTCTAAACAAACATTGTTTATAATTAATTTTGTAATTTTCTTTTAAGGCATGATGCTACATGTCACTTTTGGATTGAATAAATGTTTTGTATTTTTTTTTGTTTTGTTTTCTTTACATAAAAGTTATGGAGGGTCATTTTATGCAAGGAGACTTCAAAAGATGCCAATATCCCTTGTTTGTGTGTGGCTGGTCCTTGATACTACAAAATCTTATTTATTTAAATATTTATTTTGTATACTATTGTAAATATTTATTTGGTATATGTAGCGTACATATACCAAAAAATATTTTTTTACAATTTTTGGCTCTCTATCTGTCTGTTTGTTCCAGCTAATCTCTGGAAGGACTGGATCAATTTACATGAGACGGAAGTAGCTCAAGCTACTTTTCATCTTAGAATTCCCGCGGGAAAAACTTTGCGACACACTGATTTCTTTGCAGTCACAGCTCTAGTTTATAATATTTTTTTAATTATTGTTAAAATTATCAACATCGGGCATTACCATATGATTACTAGGACTGGTTCAAATTCACTTATTTATCCGAAGTAGGTTTTTACAAACACTTTTCGAAAGTCAATTTACGCTATCGCTTCACCAAGTCCGTACGATGAGGAGGTCCTAGAAGAAGAAGCGGCAAGAAACTCCCAGGGAGTACATTAGCACTGGGGCAGCTCAAAACGGTGGGTTCGCACTATAATTCGAGTGTAGCTATATTTTACCTGTTCCTAGCCCCACAGTGATGTGATGTTCGATGAGGACCCGTACAGGACACAGGCCGGATCGTAGTCTGGTGTTGGATGCTGGGCAGTGCGCTACCGACACTCCTCTTGAAGCTAGCAACTTCATTTCTTCACTGTCGAGGTGAACGGCGTGCGCCATTATACACTGCAGTTGAAATTTATTTATTATTTAAAAATAACCAAAAAGAAGTTTCTCTAAGGAGTAGCGTTGCATTGTTCACTCTGGTGTTATGGGTAACACCTGAGCCCCTAGAAAAAAACCTTAGCGGTAACCGTTCACGCTCACGCTATTTTAAAAATGTATGGTAATTACAGTCTCTGCGGAAAGATTTTTGGCGTGACAGCACATCATCTTTCCGCAGGAACTGTCATTACCATGTTTAAAATAGCGTGAGCGTGAACGGTTACCGCTAACATTTTTGTCTAGGGGCTCAGGACGCGGAAGCAGGAGTCCATTGACGATTCTTACATGTAAGGCTCAAATGCTTTATTGGTAATTAATCTAATAAAGCAACAACTTTTATGTTAAGTTAAATTTTTCATAACTATCAAAAGGCTATGTTTGTATGCAGTAAATTAATTTTATAGCACCATAAATTGTAAAGTTTAAAAAATTATTTAAAAAGTTTTAAAAATTAAAAAGTTTGTATTTCATAATAACACTGAGGGAATGATTCTCTAACTTACTTCTCCGCACACTTTGAAAGGCCCCCCCCTTTTTTTATACTTTACCAAAACTTTAAAATCGCAATTACATTAATTAATTTAATTATAATGTGCAATCACAATCGCGTTAATTAATCCCATAAGTCTTGTCTGTAGTTTAAAATTCCATTCTAGGCCAGACTTTTTACCAGTAATTAAAACGCAACCACTTCTTCACACTTCCCACACTTTTCTTGAAACGCTTTATTTTTCAGTTGCCTCAAGTTGGCGTTATCACCCACTTAGAGAAAGACTGATGTAACAACATTTATGTTAGAACCAGGATATATAAGTTAAATCTAATAAAGTAATTTTGAATTAAGCCATTTTCGTCCTGACAGATTGTTATGTATTTTGATACTTACACGGTTGTTAAGGATCCCGCTTTTATCATATACCTGAGTATAGCTATTGCAGTTTGGGAATATGGATAGAACATGTTCTATTTCCTTACGATTTTCTGATATGTGACTCTGAAATAAGATAATAAATATTATACATATATGTATACTTTACCTAACACCTTTAAACGAGCAATACACACATACATAACAACCCATAATTGTCCCACTGCTGGGCTCGAGTCTCCTCTCACACAGAGAGAGTTTAGGCCATAGTCCACCACGCTGGCCAAGTGCGG
>DWPQ01001304.1:0-12592 GCA_018251795.1 Perichares adela | reverse complement strand
TCGCTACGCTCGGGCGCTAACTTCACGCCGTGCAATAATAGAACACTTATGTCACTCGTATCGTAATGTACTATTTTATAATGTAAAGGTCGATTCTTGGAGCTAAATTGTTTCCAATTAATTATAACGCATCGAATATGTACGCAAACTAATTAGATATCCGTACATACATCATAATTATACCTTAATGCCATACTTACATAATACTTGAAAGTATTAACAACATGTTTTTACTAATCGAATACTAATCTTTATAATTCCGGGATGTAATAGGCTCCACCCATATGAAAATCCAAGCCGACTTCAACTAATATACTCACATAGTGCACCCTACTGCACAACGGAAGATGTCAGAGTATGATGCGCACCTGGCGGAAGTCCGCGCTTTATTCCAAACGATTAAATCCCGAAGCTACTCATTCATGGTGAATTGAATTGAATTCCCTTCTTGGCATTCCTAAGTGGCTTACCACTCTCCTTCGAAACTACTGTGAAATGTATGTACATGTTTTGATTCCAGTGTCGGCGAGCCAGTTCTCATGACAGTCATGACCTCCTTCTAATGATTATTTTGCTGGTCTGTTTTTAATAAAATGGACTAAATATCAAATAATCTAGTGTGAACCAAAGTACACGTCAATAGCATTAATGACGCATTCTGTCTGTGAAGATTTCCTAGGTAATTTGTTCTGCGATGAAAATCGCTCGAACTATTAGTTGACAGTTTTCTCCTTGCCAGTAATATCAGAAAGTGTAAGTGTCAGTCAGCGCATAATTAAATTAACAATGTTAGAGTAATTTTAGATACTATGTATGACCTTGGACAATACTATAAAGAGCATAGGAAAGATATATTTACGTTATACGCTAAAAGTTAATACATTTGATTAGAAAAATGTGTACAGTAAAGATAATTGTGGTTGTTGTTGTTGTTAGAATTATACTGAAGAAAACCATCAATAGGAAGATACAACCATAAATAAAAACAACAAGTTTCATTGCATATTATTCTTTTTATATTTTTTTTCATCAGTTTAAATGGAAAATACAATTTCATTTATTTATAATGTTGTCGTTTATTTATTGTAAACAAATATATTATAAAAGATTTACATATTACTATCAAAACAAAATATTCACAAAATGGCAGACTAACTAAACAAATAACTCAGCTTTTTCTTCAAGCATGCTAACAATTGCATCGTTTTGAGCTAAACAAGAAGGAGAAAGTTTGGCACTGATCCCATAATTCAAATTATAATGAAGATGGCATAAATGCATATTGCAGCAACACTATCAGACAGAGGACAAGTTAGTCTGTTCTCCACATTTTGAATAGGTACCTTTTATAACAATACTCTTCACAACCTCCCTTCAGCTCATGCGTATTGCGTATTGCGTCATGTAATACTGAGTTCGCGCTTTCTGGTTGCCACTTGCCCGCTGAACACAGGAGGGTAACGCCAAAGAGAGCTCTCTGACTATTGCTTGCGTGGTAACTCGACAATCGTAATTAACTAAAAGCTGCCTCATTAAGCATCCAAATTCAAATGACTTATTTAAAAAAAAACAACAAACTCTTGCGTCTTTCATAACAATACAAATTCCATTGAATGGATTAAATCAACTCAATTTAAACATTCAAACAAATCATCAATCTAATCAAAAATAAAAAAAGTACCTCTTCTCATGTCTGCATTACCCTGCCTTAACAAAACCATATTATACAATAAGACAGCGAAACAAAAAATAAGCAATGGAAAAGGACATGAGCATAAGAAATCACAAAATACATAAAGGAACATCCAACACTGAGGTTGCTTCAACGAGTGTGCTCAATGAATGCTCTCACATAGAACAGAGAAAAGGCCGATTTCTGATTAGCAGAAAAAGCTAAGTTCCTTCCACTGATATACATGAAATGCCGAAAAGAAAAGTATAATTCATAAATTGTACCTATACTTTGTTTATAATCTAATTTTTTTTACATTTTAATAATTTAAAAACAACCAGCACTTGGTCGAGAAATTTATATCCATTTTTTTTTTGTGTATTTTATTATTTTGATGAAATATTTAAAAGCTAATTAACGTGAGCCGATGTCAGGATTCATAGCTTGTCGTCGTTCGCTCGAACCGGTGGCAAGTATCGGACTCCTCCGCCTGACTCGAGCTTGTATAAACACATCTATACACAATAACACTACCGCATCGTCTGTCTATACATCATAACTCATATCATATATTAATGCACTGATATTTCGAGGGGGCACAAGGAATATCGCAGCATTGTTACGTCGCGGCCGCCGCCGGCCGTTCGGTCCGTACCTCGGTAGCTCGGTACCGACACTAAACGGTTCCATATATAAATTCATTTACGTTTACCGTTCTATACATCTCGTTAGCAATTAAAAAAAAATAAAACACTACGATTACATCTCTTAACGTGTCTAAATGTCTAATTCGTACTTTATTTACATTGACGTAATACATAGTATTTAAATTGTTCGGTAATTCGACAGTCTCGCCAGGTCGCCGTGTCGCCGACTGACGACGGCTTCGTTCAACTGTACAGCTAATTTACAATAACGTTTGATCTGAATACGCAAACTCAAATATCTATTCCTAAACATATTGTAAGGTAAGGATGTTTATGTACGCCCGCCTTAAGCCGCTATAATATCAGCTATGTTAAGTATAACATGTTAAGTTTAACACGACCGACACGCCACACCACGACACCGCATCACATCAAACGAGCTCAATAAAACGTAATAGGCCAAAATTCATTGCAACGACTATATAATGGGGTCAACACAATCATATACCGACGGCGATAACTAATACATACAATCAACAATTAAAACAATTTGATAATTACAACGAGTGACGTGGCGCGGCGTGTTTGTCACGTTGAAAAAATAAAAACAATACAAATGTGAAATTAGTACAGCTAATTTATCACTAACTAGGATTTAAGAAAGAGATGACGTTATTAGATTCTATATATATCGCCTACTCTGTACAATGGACTATGATATTTCATTGAGATATTATCATTCGTATAAACATGACAAAATACAAATATTTCTGTTCAACCTCTTAATTTATCGGTAACAAACGTGACACGTTTGATATTTATATTAAGTACTCCCTTTGTTAACAGTCTACAGAGTTACAAAGTCAAAGGGGGCATTCATTTACTTCCAGAGTGTTCACTAGCAGTTGGTCGATATATTGATGCACGGGTTAAATATTCTGAATAGTCAACAAATTCACAAGTTACGTTTCATTTCAATAAATTAACCTAAACCATCAATACAAAACTCACTTCACCGCGTGCATCAATAGATGGAGTTTAAGAAAAAAAGGCTTCGACAAATGGAATGCATTCTTGACTACATCCGCGTCAACAATCAACAAGTTTCTCAGAAAATATTAACATTAGAAATACCACCTCGCGTAAACAAATCCATTAGTAATATTACATAATGTTCATTGGACATTACAATATTACAATAAAACAATCGACATTGCTTAAACTACTGGTAACAATAACATTTCAACGGTTTGTTCTAAATTCAAATTGAATAATGATTATTTCAACTTCGATAAAAAAATATACTTTTTGTGATGTTTCATAATATCACACAAACGCGTGAGTGTGTGAGTGTGGGCAAGCAAAACGACGAAAGAAACGAAACAAGAGTTTGCATAACAAATACAACTTCAATATTAAGCCGCAATTCAAACTTGAATACCGTTCCGATGACGATCAAAATAAATAAGGAAATAAATTAAAAATTTCGAAGAGAAAAAAATTTACACATCTAATATCATGACCGTAATATTGAGCATTTCAATGAGTAAAGTGATATCAAACCATAACGAACGTATGAGCAAACAAGAGGGCAATTTGTGTATGAATTGACAGTGACAAGTGACACGAGTGACGTAGTACGTCAGTACTTCGAAAACAATTGACAGTTACAGTAAGAAAAATAATTAGCAACACCGTTTTGACATATTAATTGACAAAAACTAACCGAAACAACAACGTATCCATCATCAACAAGGTTTCGTAAACCTATCAAATGTTCCCCTTTTATATTTATTTATACGTAATATAAATTTATACACATTTCGTAACAAATAATTGCATATATATACATTATGTGTAAACAATTTCACGAGGGACTTAGTTACCTTTGATGCAACAAAAAGAAAAATTCGACAACCAATATTTGTCACAATGATATTACGCTAACAAATTTTTAGACTATACAATCGTTATTTATACAATTTTTTATTTTTTAATTGGCTGCCATTTCGATGTTAATATCAGTTGATTCATTACATGAAAGTATTTTATAGGGATTTAAATTAAATTTGCCACAAGTGAAGTTTCAAATGTTTAGAAATAGTTTACGTGCATCAAAGTGATAAAGTGGAGAACGCGATGCATTAGTGATAACACAAAATTACATTTAAATTCCAGAGTTTAAAGTGTGAATTACTTAACACTAAATCATTTTCAAATATGGACGTTAGTTTTAGGACAAAATACGCAAAGACGGCTTTCCATACACTGGGCCGGGGCAGGAAGCGAATAATACGAGTGATCTCTGAGATCTTTAGAGTTGATATACACCTTCCGAATTATTTTCCGATTGTAGAAGACATTCACTTCTTTTAATAAAAGTTCCATGAGAAAGTTTCGATCCTATCAAATCATTGTTTTACAATCGGTTCAGATTTTGTAAAAAGGAATATAGGTATTGATGTGATGAGTGATAACAAATTAAACCATTATGCTTCTATTATAAATTCAAGTGATCAGGTACTGATAACTTTGATGAGAATTTGATTTAAATATGAAAATATTTTATTATCATCAGTTTATAATTCGCTTGCCAAATTTTAAATAACACATCTGAAAATGGGTTAAAATGAAAGTTTCACAAAATTTGAGATGCATACAAATCTAGCATCGTGAAAAGATAGTCAAATGACTCCTACATCGGATCACAAACCGGAAGGTATAGCAATGCGCTGCCTCCGTACGCCGCGCGACCCCAATGCAGACTAAAAATTAAACTACGAGTTTATTGTGATCTGGAGGGTTAATCCGAACAGGACCAGAATTCACTTACCTCTAATGGATGTTTCAACACTGGCCGGCTGTAACTAACTTTCGAGACGTTCACGAGACGTTTGCAATTAAAAACTAATTAAATATAAAAAACGTATGTATTTATATAATTTTGGCAGATTCTATGACCACATTGTACGCAGCGTCGCCGCCGTGTCGGCCACCACTAACACGCAACGTTTACCGCCAATCACTGTTGGTGAGATTACTTTGTGACATATATGAGTTATTTTGTAATTGAGTTTAGATGTTTAAAGCCTTTGGCGGTATTTAAACACACGGCAACAACACGACGGCGCCGTACCATGAAACAAATATAATTATAATAGTTATAATAATAATAATAATGTATTTAGTTAAGTGTAATTATATAATTAAAAAAAATGATAATAATAACTGAAAATATATTACACTACCCATAGTAAAATTTAACAAGAACGCGATAAACCTTTTAATAATGACACTATATACAACATGCAAGCTGGGCAAGACACACAAAATTACCGTCCGACAATTAATTGGATGGATTGTTTAGAAGCAAAGGGACGACATTGCGCGTAAATTGTATAAACGAGGAGTTCATAAATAAATTTGTTATCAAACGCCTTCTCTCAATTGACATATAGAATTGCAGGAATTTAGAATAGATCTAACGATTGTCGACATCGAAACAATTATGTACACGATGACATCGACAATATCAAATTATAGCTAAATGGCGGCAAACACTAAACGAAATTTAGTTTGGACAATAATATTTTTCGACTGGAATTAAATGTGGACGAACAAATATTTCTACTATTGGACTATATGCACTTATTGATATTAAATATATATGTATATAATATATATATATATGTATGTATGTATGTATTTACATTTCAAAAACCAATGACGATATAAAAGTTATTTATAGAGTGACGTCAATGTCGCTTGCAATTGCCTCGCACTAGTGACATTGTAACAAGAGCAATAAACATTTCTATGTAATATACTTTCGAACAAAAATATCGGCTTACAATAAATACTCTATGTTACTTTTAAAGAAACAGAATAAACCTCTTATCATATCCGCTATTATACAGTTAATTTTGATGATTATACAATTATCAGCTATTAAGGCAAACGTTATTACTTTTAATATATAATGTGTAAGTCCCATATTCGTGTTCGAAAGCGTATCCAACGACCGCGTTCGTCGCCCTCCCGCCGATATCACACCGTGTAGAAAATATATATATATTCCTTGCTATGAGAAAAATGTGAGGCGAAAGAGGAGGAACGCGGCTCAACAACGAGCGTTACGAGTGTGAAAATATGCGGCAATAACAATATTTAGCTAGGTATAAACGTTTTCTTAACTTTTACATGGGCCCTCATATCCGGTGATAGGCGAAGAAGTCGCTTCCTCGCGCCGCGTCAATCTCCTTACATTTTAAATTAATGGAAGAACAATGAAACATAAAATATATTTTCTTTTTTTTTTTCACTATATAAAACAACAGGTCGCGTCCCTCGAGTGTCGAATGTAAAGCGCGTCGCCGTCGCTCACTGTTTAGGATACACAACGCGTTGTCGAGGAACCGATATGCGTCTCGTACGTATGGTCCACGTTGGACTGCATGGCGTCTGAACGAAGATACGATCTACCGTACGCAGATACACGGTCGCAGCAAGGCGCGTCCGAGCGTTCACGTGTATCGATAACCTTATCGATATTTAACGACTGAACACATAAAATTCTCGATAGGTCAAAAAAAACGCGCACGTCAAAATTTGGGGGGTATTTGTAGGACGCGCATGTTTATGGATTTTATTTAAGTTAGTAATTACTACGATCCCAGCTGATGGCATGTGCCTTGCAGTCTTGGCGGTAAATTGTAAAGATCTGATCGGACAACGGACTTAAACTGACGTAGGAGGGTATCAGTCGACATGGACATTATGCCATTGGGTAGAGTCTCGAATCATGACACCATGAGTACACCGAGGACCATAACAAGAAAACCTTACAGCTATGAGCGTTACACGAGTAGTAGACACGTTTGGAATACTGCAATTTGGCTTGCACGAGTCCGGCGGTGTTCGGGTAATATGCTCGTCGTCGCCGGTTGGGTAAAGCGATTACGAAAACGATGCGTTACGTTACATAAACCCACTGACCGCTACCGTTATACACTGGACTTGCTGAGCACATGTTGAGTCTGTTAGCGATACAAAACTGATCGATTAAAAATCGATTTTGTATCGATGTTATGGTTGAACGCTTATATAATCCGACAGATGGCGCTGTTTACAAAGTTTACATATATTGGTGAGTATCATAATCCGATAGATGGCGCTGTTTACAAAACTATTTCATTTACATATGTATATGAGTAACGTTATCGATGCCAGCGCGTCCAGTACATAACAATATCCAGTTGAGTACATAAACCTTACATCTAGTAGCGTTACAATACTGCAGTCTGGCCGGTGTGAGGGTGACGGAGGGTGGCGGCGGGCGCGCTAGAGACAGCGGGCGAGCGGCGGCGTGCTCGCGTGTCAGTACGCCTGCGTCGTGCTCGCGGCCGACACTCGCTCCGGGTTCAGATTGCGCTGAAACAATCATATTATACATATTATAATCTATACGACTAAATAAAATTGGAATGTCTGTTTGTAATATTAAAATAACCGCTTTTTACTAAATGCATATGTATGTATGTATACACGGTACATATAACATAACAAGTTTTTAAAATTTCTGTCTGTCTGTCGGTGTGATCCGGGTAAACTCTAGAACGACTGGACCAATTTGGACGGGCCTTTCACTGAAAGATAGCTGATGTATTAAGGAGTAACTTAGGCTACTCTTTATCTTAGAAATCCCGCGGCATTCGGCATTACGCGGGAAAATCTGTGAGATGCATTGTTTCCACGCGGGCAAGTCCACGAACACAGTTAGTTATGTTACATAAATGTTTATTCATTTATACTTGGCTCACGACAATTTATAAAATTACGTGGCGCAAAAGTAACAAACACCTGACCTTAAAACTAAGTAACAACCAAGGGCCTCTACGCATTAAGTACGCCCATTGTATAAAAATTTGACGATAACATAGATGACATATAATAAAGATGCACTGATACGTCACCTAAAGGCAGGTCGTATTAATTTCTTATAAGAAAAACCAATGAGAGCGCAGAATCAGATCATATTCATAAAACAAATTTAAAAGTATAATAAAGATACTTAAAATGTTGTTATATCTACTCCACACCTACTATGTCGTTATATAAGGTAACAACAACAACAAAAACATTTGTTTTTATATAGATAACCAACACTTAAAATGATGTTATAATAATATCTACTCCACACCTAATCTGCCGTTATGCAAGGCAACATATTTGTTTTTACATAGATAACCAACAACGTGGAAACATTTCAGGGTTCATTCTAGCAGTCGTCTAGTCGGGCAGGTTTTTGCATCCAAATACAGATGAAGCCTTGAACCCGCCCAAAACACGCACCTTTAACACATTTAAATTTCGAACGTCGAATCGACCTTCAAAATTTTAAAGAAAAAAATACATCAACCAGCCAGGTTATAATTGAATGAAACACCTTGCTACAGAGATCTCATGTTTGCCGTAACGAAAATATATTAAAGAATTTACACACGATAAAAACATCGCAAATATATCGAAACCGAACTAGGATGATTGACGACTTATAAACCTTATCATAACTGCAATATACAAAGCAACGTAACATTACAGTGTAAGAAACAGTTGCATAAAAGTTTCAAAACGTCCAACCACTGAACGCTCCAAAACGTTTTCTCTGCAAACTTTCACTGCATTGCTCTATGATTATCTATGTCAAGGTTGTCATTCACGGAAATCGATTACAAGTACGACAAACAAAATTAAAATGTTTACTTATTTCGTTTCCCGTTCGACAATAATTGTTACATAGAATTCCGAATAACAACGTCCGTTAAACACACATGAACTTGAACACGGGCCCTGTCGGCAGTACCTTGTTGATTACTTAACACTTTACTAATTTATGAATACAACTGTGTTCAATAAAAACCGAAACACTTGTTCAAACAACGGTACGTTCGACACAGCTCTGCCAATGAACATTTTGAAGTTCGTCAAATAAATAAACACGTTAAATAAATAAAAGAGAAATAAATAATGACATCAACCATGAAAACTCGCGACTCTGACGCAACTGTTGCTTTGTGTATTGTGTTTACATGTAACAATACTTACTGGCAGGTCTCGGTAGTCCTTCAATCGTGTTACAGACTTGAAAAGTAAAAACTACAATCACTACATTGTATCACTGATATTCATCACATCCCTGTCCCGCTGGTGGGCTCGGGTCTCCTCTTACAGATTACTAGTCCTTACATATATTTTAGAACTTTATAAAGAACTTAAGAGGTATACAGGATACCTTAACGATTTCCTTCACCGCAGCAAGTGACAATTGGTCATCATATCCGAACCCATAATTCCACGGCTGAGCTCGGGTCTCCTTTCACACAGAGTGAAACACAGGGTGAAAGCCTATAGTCCACCACGGTGGATAATTAATAATTGATTACCACATGATTTTATAAAATGTCTACGGCGACCGAGAAGCGCTTCAGAAGCCTTCGCTTGGAAAACACTCACTACATACTTACAACTATAGGGTTAATTATAGAGTTGGTTAGTCATACGCCTGCCTGTGAGTTCGAATGTCCTTCTAACAAACGTCTAATAGAAAGAGAGGGAATGTGAAAGCAGAGCCCTGAACCTGTCTTTATCTAATTTTTATCAAGCAAAAAAGAAACAGACGGAGCACATAATTTGTTGTCTCTTTCTTTTAGTTTGACGCATTTTAGGCTGCAATGCCTTCTCTATATATATAACCTCTATGCTTAGATTATACATCAGTCAATCAAATTTAAGTGTACACACACACGTCACGTACACGCACACGCGCGCACATACACTCACGCACACGAACAAACGTACACATACATACACACAAGAAACCAACAAGTATCACTCACCGTATGATCGTAATGATTGACCATCCGCTTGATGTGGTTGAGCTTGCGGTGTAGGTAGTTGACGCGCCGCCTCTCGCGCTGGTACGTCGCGTCGTTGCGCACGCGCTGGTACTCCTCTACGATGCGCTGCTCTATGCTCTGTTCACAGACATCTCAACATTAACAAAACTTATAAGCAATATGTAAGGTTAGTTGAGTTAAGACATTTGAATTTTAGAAACATAACTTTGAATCAGACTAATCTTAAGCCGAATGTATTTTGCACAAATTTGTTAACTAACGAAACTCTTACCCTAACGTCCATAATGCGAACTAAAGCAAAGTTAATAAAAAGTCTAAGCGCGGCTTATGGCTTTCATTCTAAGGTTATTAATAAAAAACCATCGGTTTTACTGATTCTCAGATTAATACCAATAGTTTCTAATTGATATTAAAGCATGTTAATACAAATTTATGACTTGAAAAATCGACAAATCATAAAACATGAAACAGATAAGATATTTTTATAACACTATAATGAGGAAATGACTTAATCTATATAAACGAATTCAATGTAGTATTAATTCGTACGAATAATTTACTGACTCACAGCTAGGATAAATACAGTGGTCAAGTCGGAGAGAAAGAGATAGAAGAAAGAGAGTTTAAATGTGAGTTTCGGTATGAGTAGAGTAAGAGTGAAATCATATCTCTCAGTATTAGTAGAGTAAGAGAGCGAGATCATTACTCTTCGTATGAGTAGAGTAAGAGAGTGAGATCATTGCTCTCGATATGAGTAGAGTAAGAGAGTGAGATGATTACTCTAGCTATGAGTAGAGTAAGAGAGTAAGATTATTTCTCTAGGTAACGGTAGATTTAAAGAGTGAGATCATTACTCTCGGTATGAGTAAAGTAAGACAGTAATAGAATGAGATCATTACTCTCGGTAGAGTAATACAGTAATTGAGTGATATCATTACTCTCGCTATGAGTAGAGTGAGTCAATAAGAGAATGAGATAATTTACCCGGTGGTGCGGCGACATGGGCTCGGCGCGCTGCAGCTGCTCCTCGAGCTGCGTGAACAGCGCGGCGACCTGCGCGACGCGCGCGTACACCGCGCGGTACTCCGCGTACAGCGACGTGAACTCGTTCTTGTACGCGCGCCGCATCACCGAACTTGTTATCGCCGGGTATTGCCTGGAACACAACACAACATGTTATATTACATCACAGATACAAATCACATAACACATCGAGTCGCTTTAACGAATGTAGGGAATCTTTGGAGCAAAGTTTGTTTGTAACTAGCTAACCACGCAAACATTTTGCTTTAAAATGTTTGTAGAACATTTTAGTATTAAAAATTATGGTTGGTGATAGAAGGCTAATAATTAAGGGTTGTATATGTATTTTATAATGCCACATTTATAAAAATAAAAAGGTTTGTCCAAAAAATAAAGTTTATTAATTTGGAACACCCTTAACTAATGCTTGGAGCACATTTCACACAAAAAATAGCTTTCTTTTGCTCCAAATCTACTTGTTAGGTCATATTATGATGTTTCAATTACAACTGTTGGTCTGATTCTCTCACATCGAAATGATTAGAGTATGTTTAATGTATTTTCTTTCAATGCATCTAATAATCCCTCGCACAACATCATTCAGCGTCCTGTTGATACAATAACGCGTCAACTACGCGTTAATGTAGTGAGTAAAACATGACATTATAGTCGGCTACATTCCATTTGTGAGGCATCAAGGTCAGGCCAAGTGCATTGTAGGACAGACTTGGCGACGCTCTAAGGTCTACAGATCGTATTATCACTTATCTCAAACTATAGTTAAAAAAAAAGTAAATAAAAAAAAACTAAATAAAAAAAGAACTAAATTAAAAAAAAACCTAAAGTAAAAAAAAAAAAATTAAACTAAAACGTTTCGAATCTAACACATTACTTTGATTCAGCCTAAGCTCGAGTGTATATTCACAATATAGGTGAATTTCTTGTGAAAATCTTACGCTAATAACCATACAAAATACTTGTTTATACTGCAAACGAAAACAAAGTCTAATCTATAACTCTAAGCTCGGTTTATAGATTTCATTCCAACATTTCCACAGCATTGTATTGAGGCTATTGTGAACTTCACGCACCTAGTAAACACGACTACCTTTTGTCTTATTCACTACTACATACAAGTACAATATATTTATTCATAAGTACTACGATACAGTTTTAGCATATCCAATTTCCATATGTTTGTTTGGATTTGTTTTATATAAACATATTTGTTCTACGACTAATACCGTAGAGCTGCAAACGGCTTGTTTTATTTATCGTAATCTATTCCAGTTCTTGACAACTCCGTGTATTTACGTGGGCTGTATAGTATGTGA
>DWPQ01001303.1:0-12593 GCA_018251795.1 Perichares adela | reverse complement strand
CCTACGATGAGTAGGCCCTAGAAGAAGAAGCGGCAAGAAACTGCCAGGGAGTATATTTTCCCACTCACAGATACAGTGGGAGTAATAGAACCTCAAAAAGTTTATTTTGCTTGTGAATAAATTATAAGGAGTTTTAACAGAAACAAGTATTTCAAATAAAGATCTCATTTTATTAAACATTCAACACAAAGTCACGTTTATATTATACATAATATTCTTTTGGCCAAACATCGCACGCATTACATGACACACAGATTAACAAATAATCAAATAAATATACAATCAATCAATCATAAACAAAAAAACCTGCAACCTTTTATGGCCCACAATAAGCCACTGGCCACAGCTGAGGCCTGGGACATATTACGCCATCATAGCACAGAAAGTTATAACAGAGAATAAAAGCAGAATCATTTAATTTCATTTCATTAAATTAAAAAAATATATTTTCTTGAAATAGTGAAAATAATACATGTGAAACGATTTTAAAATTTTTCTTTATGCCTTTGTATATGTAACTATTTAAAAAATATGAAAGTATTGTCTTTGAAAATTATGTTTGATTTAAAACATTATTATTTTAACATTAAAAGATGCAGTCTTAAAACACCTCTTCAGTCACATATCGAATTATTATTATTAATTACTGATTGATTGTTATTAATTATAAATACAATTATTTAATAAGGTAACCGTTACACATTTATTTTTGTGCATATTTATATACAATAATTAATTAATACATATTACAATATATTTTCAAATAATGTGATATACTTTTCAAAATTGCCTCATAATTTTAACTAGAGGATGATCATTTATAAATATTAAGTCAAATTATAAAATATGTAGATTTAAAATTATTATATGTAAATACAATCTATGGAGCGTACGACACAAAAAATAATAGATTTTAACTATTGTTATGTGTTGGAACTATTAGTTACATAATATTGGATCTCTATTATTATGTCGGAATTATTAATTACATAATATTAGAACCATATTATTATACTAATGTTGGACCATTTAATTACTTGAAACTATACCAGTTGGAACTATTTAATATGTATAATATATTAACATATATGTTTTATATTAATATATATATAAAATCAGACTTGCAATTTTTGTCATACATCCCAATCACACGCCCGATTCATACGCAAGAAAATTTGAAAAAATATCAAAGGCAATTTTGCAATCAAAAATACTTTTTGATATATGGCAATACTGATAATTAAAATAACATTAATAATACAGTATTAAAAGCGGCAAAAATTGTGAATCAAGTCTCAAATTGCTATTTACAAACATATTTAGAAATGTTTGTATGTTATGTACGAAAAAAAAAAGATTTGTAAAAACTTAACATTTTAAAACGTATTCTCGTCAAACTCACACGAAAGTTGCTAAACACACTTTTTTTGTGTGTTCGTACGTCCCAAACTCCTCAGTGGGATACATAATTGTATACAGGGAAAATAATTTTAACTTAACTTAGCAATAAAAAAAATTAAAAAACCCTAAATTGTGACATAAATATTTTTTGTGTGTGTGGGAATGTAACTGGGTGAGATAATTATATCGTATGGTGAGACCAAAAGTGACACGACTCAAAAATTTAAATTATACTTTTATTTTTACAATTTTGAAACACAGCACTCAAAAACATATCGTAAACTTCCCAATGAAACATTTTGTGTTACGTAACTTTTGCTCCCATATTGCGATATTTATATAAGTAGATAAATCGGACTTGTTGGTCATAAATATAAGTTGTAATCTTTTCGATATTATTTATATCTTTTTGATTCAATAAAATATATATATCAATACAAGTTTGTGCCATAATTTTAAATCTGTCCGTATGAAGAAACAGACGGTTATTCAAGTCTCTCTGTAAAGGGCTTCTAGTGAGTCCACACAGTGTTACAAGGTTGATAAATTCAAGTAAAATTCATTATATACACATATTTATTATATTTTAAGGGGTAGCTTGATTTTAGATACATATTGTATCAACATTATACCTTATTATGAAAGGAATAGAGTTCATAATAGTTACGCCGTTGAGCATAGCACACGAAAGGAGAGATAAAAACATAAAAATACAGCCTAAACCTGCTTAGAATCTCTGAACAGAACCACATGTATGAACAAACATATTATTAGAACGTTCAATGCATAAAACATATAAAAATTTTCAATTCCAAAAACATTGTCCCACAGACAAATCTGTTAATAACATTGAAAATTATATGTTAAACTCAGATCTACATATCATTATCACTAATGTAAATAATAAATTAGTATTAACATATCAAAATTTACTACAAACAGCATTTAAAATAGATTGTTTTAGTCCAAGCGTCAAAAATTTGAAGAATTTCCACACTTTTGAAACTTTGAAATCACCAGCGCGACTGAATTGACTCGTCGAAAGAGTTGCCCAGTAAAGCTTACAAAACAATCTTAGTTCCTATGCAATATTTTTGGCATTTTTTTTTTCAAGCGCACATTGGCATTATCAACAAGACTCATCTACGCAGTCGGGCTAAGTTATTTCGCTATAATCTGATCCTTTATAAACCGCAAATCGATTTTAAAATCGATTCAATCGGCTGGTGGTACTACAATGATCGTACTACCGCTGTTAGTGCCCATATATATTGCTGATTTCTCCAAAGATTTAACGTAATCAACTTCCCTTATAAACCGTTCCGATTCAGAATCTTTTATATGCTCGTCACCATTCAACTGTACAACTGATACGTGTTCTTTCGTCTGTATTTCCTTATCAATTCTCGGTGGTATTGGAGATTCTGGTTTAATATACACGGTCTGAGTGGATCTTACTTTTCTAAACCTCATATCCTTTGGCAAAGTGGACGCATCACGCGCTTCTATATTCACTGTAGGTGTAACACTACGCGTTCTGTAGCTAGAGTTCAAACTCTTGGGTAATGTGTTCGCGTCTCTGTTATGCGCCTCCAATGGAGAGTCTTTGACTAAGCCAATGTCTATGAAGAATTTCTTAAACTTCTCAACGAACGTTGGTGATTTCGCTCTGTTGAGACTACTCGATAGTCGTTCGTTCGAATGCTCCTTCGAACTGACTTCCTCGATCCGTTCTGGAATGTTCGACATGCTTTTATGTTTTTCTAGATTGTTCGATCGCCGTTTCCACGGCTTGTCTTCGTCATCGTCGTCTATAAACGGTATGTCTTGTAGGTTATTCTCGTTTCTCGTATCCACCGCTGCGTCTTTGAGTATTTTCACTGGTGCGTAAGTAGTTTGAGAGTCGGCGACGAATATTTGTGGCACACTCGTGCTTGTGTTGTCTGTCTGTATGCCGCTGTCAGCTAAGCTACCGTTTATGTGCGAGCTACCCGCGCCCGTACTTAAAACTTTCGTCAGTTGGTCTGAGAGCGACTCCATTCGAGTTTGAACTGTAGACCGATATACGTTATCGGCGTACGAAGTGCCGGGTAAATCGAAGTCTATTCGCCTTTGGAAGTTGCCGATTCTGTCTCTATCGATGATTTTTAGTCTATCCGATAGTACAGATGGGTACTCTGTTGGTATTTGGTGTCTCTGATTCCATGTCGAAATCGTCGTATCTGTGAAATCGCTCATACTAGATCTCAACGAAGACCTAGGTGAGGCTCTCTGTCTCAACAGATCCGGATTATAATCCTTAATCGGTCGCCCGACGTACTTGGGTCCTGCATAGAAACCGCCGTGTTAAAAGTGTCTAAGTCTGATTTTTGACTTTTTGATTTTGCGACTGTTTTTTTTTTTTTGGTACATTTCAGTTTATTTCTCACCACGCCTCGTCTTCTCATGCCGTTACAATGCACTATAGCACACTGACCAACACCGTTAGCACAAACACGGGTCACAAACGGATCGATACATGGAACGTCGATACTACTTCAAACTTTGAAACCGCGTACCGTCAAATGACGTGAAAATGCGAGGAAAATAGAAAAATAAAAAAAAAAGACAAACGCACAACATCTAAAAGGCCACATACACCGGAAAGGGAAACAAGGTGGGGATAAAAAATAAACTGAAATGTATAATAAATAGGTACCAAAAAATGATCATTGCATTCACTCGGTGTTAGGAAGGGATCCTAGCTACTACGTTATGTTAAAAAAAATCATTGACTACTGCAAATAGTGTATTTTTATTTTTTAATTAGAAAGTATTAAATCATGCCAAGCAACTTAAATGTTGTTAATATAACCGATAAATAAATAATTTGCATGCAAAATCCTTGACCGACTGATAGATACAGTACAAAAAATCTCAACCCAATATTAGGCTATAGTAAAAAAAATAAAAAATACACTACAGTAGAGTAATTAAATACATAAAAAGTAAGTATACCTGGCGTTTCGATATCTTCCTGTGCTCTCGTGGGTTTCGCGATGCTCTTTCTCTTTGACGGTGAGTGTTTCAAAGCTGAAATATTAAATAAAAAAATGTGACTTGTGCCATTTTGGTAGGCGACCTTTAGGTGTTATTGTGACTGTTGTTTAGAAGTAAATAATGAAACACAACAGACTATTTTAACTTCCTCAATCGTTTAGTTTATAGTGTAACCAAAACACAATAAGTATAAAAAAAGTGAAATGCAAAATGCCTTAAAATTACTTAGTAGCGATTAAAATTCAACTATATTATAATTTATGAGTTATATACATCTGTATATAACATTAAAATTTATTTCAAACATGTTCGAGTAAATTTTTTTTTTATTACTAAAAATCACAATAACACCAGATAAAAAAAAAATTGCAACGTATGCGTATTTGGTATACGTCTATATCAAAGCGTTGCCCGTAAGAAAAATAATAAGGCTTCGCGACAAAACACATTAAAAAGCGATCTAAAAAAGTGTAGAAAATAAAAAATAAGAAAAAGAAGTCATGCCGGAAGAATAAACGTACGTTTTGTCTAAATTATGTGATGTCTCAAAAAAAAAAGAAGAAAAACTCAAAGGTTTTTAGATTTCAAATAATATTATGTTCTTAAAAAATAAAACCAAAAAATTTGAATGTAAATTCGAAACAAATATTAACAATAACAGGGACTGTATTACTATGATTTGTTTAACCATAAAATCAAATTAAATCAATACATCCAATCGATACTAAACTAAAAACCTAACAACATAATTATAGTAATGTCCTATTTTGCAGTCAAAAACAAAGTATTTAATCATTTTATTAATCAATCATATTGATTTGTAAAATCATAAATCAAACAACCAATTGATAATAAATAAAAAAATATATGACATAATAATTATTTTCCTATTTCATTAATAATAATCATAAATTATATAGCATATCAAATGAGATATTAATTTTCTTTTAAAAAAAAAAATTGAACAAAATCGGAAGAGAAAGACAACACGAGAATTAAGAAAATACAATCGCGTCTGTGATTAAAACGACGAAAGAGAGAGATGAATATATATGTATATTGAAGGAAGAATGAATAGAAACATGTGAACACTACAGGGGTCTAAATACTAGAGACACACTATATTGTAATGGGACATCGTGGGGAACACTTCAACCAAAAATGGATACAGGTCAGTTTTTATTTTAAAAAAAACAAATGTTTTTGTACGTGCAATTCTTACTTCCAAGTGTAATTTTTAAAAAAAAATTTTTTTTTTACTGACAATTATGTGTAAGTTAAAGAAAATAATTAAATTAATAATTTTATTTATAACAAATAAGTTAGACTGTCATATAGCTGAGGATATCCAAAGATTTGTTTGGTATAAAACGTTCCCCTTTATCAGAAAATAAAAAAAATATTATTTTAAAGACAAATTACGGGATTGGTACAAACACAATGAAATTGTTATAAACTTATGTAGTTATTCTAGTGACCCGATTTTTACTTTTTTTTTATTTTTATTTGTTAACCTCACTAAAATGTACTTAAATTAGTTATTACTAACGTATTCACAAAAGCAACAATTGTTTTCTAAACACGATTTTTATTTGTAGATAACTTGTGAATTTTTAAAATTATGCATTTACAAAAATTACACCCTTTTTTAATTTTAAAATTATTTCGTTTAGAAATGGCATATTTTTATTATTGTTTACTAAGAAAATCCTTTTAGTTTTAATAACTGATTAAGTACTTTTAAATTTTTTTTTATTTAATTAATAAAAAAAATCGACCACTTATTTAATTTTGATTTAATTAAATTTATTTTAATTTAATTTTAAAAACTGAATCCATCTTTTTGACTGTATATTACCACGTAATTAACCTATTCGTTTTATCAAAATCCAACAAATTTATAACAATTTCTGGCAACACCACAACAATCAAAACTTGAGGGGGAAAAACGAAAAACCGACAACCATTCCAAAAATAGATCCAACGTGCTCATACTTTGGGTTACTTTTTCAACAACTATTGCCCAAAACCTAGTCGGACACTGAATGAATGGAGCAATCTTGAACAACTTTCAAATTTCCACTATTGAACTATTTCGAAGTGCTCAAGATTGGTTCACTCTTTGCTACGTCGTCGTCAGGCAATGAGTTGGCGAAAAATAGGGGCAGGCGGCGTTCAGTGCTTGTCACAAGACTAATTGGGGATCTGGACTTAATAAGGACCACACAAGTTTGGTTGGTATCTGTCAAAACGTATTTGAAGTATGTCAAAATTCTGTCAATCAAATGTTTGCTACATAATAACAATGTTATCGAGTTCCATACGTATTTCTATGGCTAGATGATACATGCGTTGGTTAACTAATCGTCCAAGATTTTTGGATTAAATACATCGAAAAAATTTTGTTTTTAATTTCCATTTCAAATATTTTATATGCTTGACAAAATACTAAAATACAAAAAATATACGTCACTGTTTTTGTTTTCTTCTCAAGAAATAAACGTTTCATTAGTAATATGCGAGGCAGGTATTTTAAAACATTTTTAGTACTTACTAAACATATGCAAACGACAAAAAATTGAGACAACCAGGCTCAAAAAAAAAATTATATTTTTTTTGTCTTTTCTCTGATAAACACTTTCCGCTCTTAAAATTCGAAACCCCATCTCCGCTGTATTCGCACAATAATATTACAACGGACAGATCTTAAAACGGTCATGCGCAGATATACTGTCGACCAACTTACTCAGACCTCCGGTTACGCGCGCATAAATCCGATTTCGGACAACGGTAGGATAGAACGAGAAAAACAGATATTATTTCCAAATGACAACATTACACAGACAATAGAATATACAGGGGTGGGGGGCGTGCATGACTTTCAAAATATCATGCCAATCCATTAACAAAAAAAAAAACAGAAAAAATCATAGAGCATCGTCAAAGTTTTTTTCAACTCACAAAAAAAAGAAAAAATTTAAAATACGCATCCAAAGTATAATAATAAAAATTAAAAAGAAAAAGTGTTTTAAACTAATACATGCCTATTTCTTTCAACGATACGGCCAAAGTCGGTTACAATTACGAAAAAAAAAAAATTAAAACTGAAGGTTATTTGGTTAATGTGTAAAAATTATAAAATATATATGTATATATATAACGTAATCATTACATTCATCAGCAATATCGAACGCTTGCTAAATACTCGGTTTGGGCGGTGGTGTATTTTTGAAACAGCAAACAGGTCGTGAATACTTTATTCCGTAAGATAGCCCCCTTTTCTACAGAATAGATTAAACCAATCCATATAATATGTATGTCATGTAGGCCTTATTTTGTAGGTACTACCATTTCGGAAAGCGTTCATTTTCACTTATAAGAAATGGCGAAAGAAACTCCTCAAAAATATAAAGCATACTAATTTTGAACTCCCGAGATAATAAAAAAATATATATTAATTCAACACAATATTATCATACTACGTATACATTACAAGTATATGTATGAATTCATATAATGCCTTTAAACAGTCATTAATGAAAAAAAGTACCGTCTTCTTTTTTTCTTCGACTACCCCTATAAGAGTATTCCACCGATCTACAGTCTCATCACGAGATCAAACCATAAGAGCTACAGACTTGAAATTTGGCAGCAATCTTTATCTTCAACTAAGAACGGATATTTCGAAATACTACTCCTAAGGGGGTGTAAAACGAGGGTGAAGTTTACACTTACTACTTTCTTTAATAAAATTTACTTAACATAGAGGTAGTAGAACACTATTTTTAATAACATTTTAAACGTACAAAATATAACACACACACATATATATATATTTGAACACACCAACGCCCGCCCCGTTCTACTTAAGAAACACGCACACAACAGCGAAGTCAAGACTATGCCCAGTCACTTGCTTAGCGGGTCTCGATGCGATTATGTCACTCTTTGAGAAATCTCGATAGAAAACAAACTCTAAATATAAATTGCTTATAGTTTCAAATATTATAATCCAATCAATTTAGCATATGCCGGTCGCATACCGCTGACCAGAATATATTGACCTATCAATCAATTTTACCAGCAAAACTTTCCCTATAAACGCCGACCGATTTGAAAAGATAAAAACCGAATACTTCGTTAATTCGCTAGTTAATAACATAGCAATAGTTTGAATAACCCGGATATAACTATTTCATAAATGATACTATTTGCCAATAAAAACAAAAAAAAACTCGAATATAAATGGCTTATAGTTTTCAAATCCATTCAATTCTTCATATGCCGGTAGCGTATCCTCGATCCGAAAATATATAACTATCACTAATTTAAGTCAGTATTTTTTTTTGTCATTAGCCGACAATCTATTACACATAACACTTGATGATGAAGTATCATCGTCACTCATCAGATATCAGACATCCAAAGCATCCTCAACGCTTTGCTGAACAGAAACTTAAGGAGGGGAGATAGATTGCATACACGTATTTACTTGTTGGAGGGGCAAATACAACCGGATCTTCCACTGTTCGATCGGCAACACGTTTCATATCACGAACGTCCATTAACTTTTGATATCACGGATGTTTTTGTCATATAAATCTTTAGTACTATTAGTAAACATTGTCAACGACATGTGCCTTTAGGTTTTATAAACACTAGAAGAAAGCCCGGTTTCGCTCGGGTGAAATGTAGCATTTTCGACATCATGTGTGTAATCCAGACAAAGTAGAACACTACACAATAAAAACACATAGCACAGAGTATAACATGGATTCGCTCAATTTTGACGGCAAGACGATTCGTTTCACACATCATAGTTCTTTGTAATGTAATGCTTAACTTAATCACTACTCAAGATGTCATCCAGTGTCAGTGACGTTTCGCTATATGTATTAGTCAATGGCGACTGCGATTTTCTGTCAGCACCATTAGAATTTAACAATCGATTGAAATGAATTTTGCGAATATTATGTTGTCTACTCGAAATTTTTATTTTTTTAATTTTACCATTCAGATAAGGTTGCGAGTCTACCGTACCTCGTCACGTAATTATTAATATAGATTTCCACAGGCAAATCTTCAACATTATCAGCATCAACTATCTATCAATTATCACACAATTGTACACCAAACCCCAATAAATGTCGTTGTACCTTCACTGCTGGTAAGAGAATGTCCTTCCTGTTTCAAAATTATATATACCGCTATTTTCTTTGTACACGAAGTCATCATATATCTATTTAGTTTTATGCAATAGTTATTAAATATTAATAAAATGCAGTTCCAGCTTTACAGTAATCAACTCAATTGTATATACAAAATACTCAATGAAGTGGTTATTTCTAACTATATACCAACAGCATACAACACTACAAACCCACAATCATCATTAGAAGCTACCATCACAGGTGCAGTCAATAAAACCTGTTTATAATAACTTATAAATAAATCTACATAAAAACGAGTTTATCAAAAAGTGACATCGTTATACTAAAATTTATTTATATTTTAGATTATTTTCTGACGTATCAGAAGCGCAAACGTACATTATCAATTAGTAATTTGTTTTAAATACATATAAAAAGCTTCCATAAATTTTTATATAAATCCTGTAAATGTTGTTTAAGACCGTATATGAAAATATCAGTTTTATAACTGAACACATATTTTATAGGCGAGTTATTTAACCTGATAATCATACTGTCACATAACTCGCATGTATTCACATAGGACAGTCACTAATGCAGTAGTAATAACTCAGTCAGTAATATATGAAATAACTGACCAGTTAACATCTATTAACGCAGAGATTGCGCAATTAACGCCAGTTAATTTGCTATTTCCGTAATAACTACATCCGAAATACCAAACATTTGAAATAACTAAGTCGTAAAAACTACATTTACGTCAAAGTTATATAAGACAGACCCGCTAAGCAACGACAAACACAGCCCGAACCGTATCTAAACCAATTCACGCGGTGATAACTGTACCTATATAGCTCGAGACCAACGTTCTGAACTTGCGATGGTTTCCTTTGATCTCCGGTAGGTCCACTGGTACACACAGCCGAATGTTATCTTTACTATTGCTATCGTTTACACATATTTATATAACGCTTATGTTTTTATTGTAGCAGGGGCAATTGGAGATTAGCAACGTTTTGTACAATAAATATTCATTAATAGTTATTTACTTAGAAGTTATTTGTTTACGTACAAGTTATTATTAATTCAATAAAATCTGATTTTTGAGACGTCAGATAAGATTTGATCGTTAAATCAATCACAATACGTCAAAAATTTACTTGTTATTATTAAAATATCTATCATTACATAATCTGTAACTGTGCTACTGCTAGGCTCGGGTCCCATCTAACACATGAGGTCTATTACCCATAGTCCAACGTACTGGAAACGGATTGGCAGACTTCACAGACCTTTGACCTTTATGGAGAGCTCAGAGGTATGTATGTTTCCTAAAGCAAAGCCATAATACATTTTTAACACATGATTTTTAATTAAGAGGCACGGGGCAGATTTCAAATCATACCTCTAGATCGGAAAACCAGCATTCTAATGTGGCATCATTAGAAATGATTTGAAAACCAAACTATCTTAGTCAATGTAATAATTATTGATTAATGGCATTATTTATATTCCGTCATAGTTTTGTATTGTTAACTCTTATCTGACGATTGAAAAATCGGTTACATATTTACAATATAATTAATTTAATTTATTTTAACCCTCGATTGTTGCTAATCTCAATTCGGATTAAGGGTTAAACAACAGTATATCAAACTATTATATTTATAATAAAATTGGACGGGTACAAACATACATATTCAATCTGTTTCAGGGAGGATAAAAATTTCATCGAATTTTAAAAGTTCATATTTAAGTTGTCACTTTATAAGGCAGCTGAATAAATATGTATGCTTAATAATTAATTAACATCATAAGGAATATTACACAATTAGATACATAGGAATTGGCCTATTGAACTGGGTAAGAACCCAAGACCATTTAGCCCGCTTGCAGAAAGCTGTATTCGCTTAGTAAATGTTTTAGTAAATTTAACGACAAATTCGAAATTTCCTGCACGAAACCAAATTGCATTACGCGAGTTATATGCCATGCAACAAATTACTTCACACATATCTACCCCTATAACCAAGATTTTAAATTAACCATAGCGTACTAAAAGCCAATTTGATACAGCCCATTGAAGCTTTTGCCCGTCAAAGCTTACCTGGCTATATGGTCTGTGGTACGAACCTAACAAATCCGATCAAAGTTCTAGCTCACATAGGTAATAACTTTAGGATTTATGATAGTAATACTGAGAAGTTAAGAAATCCAATAATAGTTAGAAAGAAGAAATCAGCAAGGATATTTAGCTTAGCAAAAAGTTATGTTTAATGGAATGAATTGTTTTCCTCTGTCAGTTAGTTAGTATAGTCATTAACTGAAAACATTCAGCAAAACTCTGTTTAAAACTATCCAAAACGAATGCTTAATTAATTCGCTGGCTTATACAATAACAACATTTGAATAACCAGATATAACTATTTCCTAACCTGTTGTATTTATGAACGAGTTATAAAACATATAACTATTTCATAAACTATTGTATTTATGAACGAGTTATTTGAAAACATTATACGTATAAATTGCTAAAAATATTACACCAACAAATGTTTGAGATACTTACACGAAGGTATCTTCTTGAAAACAGTTTTCCCCATAAAATCAAGGAATCTCTGAGCGTAGAAACTTGGTCTGTGAACAGACACTGTGTCCTGGAAGATAAATTTGTTGACATTAAATCATATTTTCTAGGAGTTTTTCATCCACCATTGAACCTATGTAACACATTGAATACATGGGTTATTAATGATCCCAAGGATATTTTCTCTTTTAAACTTAACCAGTTTCGTGCACATACTCGCTTGCCCGCAGGAATACTGTATTAACTCTAAAACTGTACTTTTTCAAGAGAAGCGATTATAGATTATAACCACAAATTTTACAGATTATAACTGAATGTCTTTCTAGAGAGAAGAACCGGAAGAGCGAGAAGGATATAGTTGCAACTTTCCTAATTGGTTCATTCAAGGTGAAAGCGATTTTCGACCTAATTTAAAA
>DWPQ01001302.1:0-12599 GCA_018251795.1 Perichares adela | reverse complement strand
CGGCAGACCCTGAACAGATTTTACTTCCAGAATCACTACTACTAACATTGGTATTATTCCTGAACTCTGAACCTATTGCGTTACACATCAATATCACTGTCGTGACTGCGAAGGAATCTAACGTTTCGCTCGATGCTCAGAGGAGGAAGTGGATCAGACCTACCAAGTTCTGAAGCGGGCCAACGAAATAGCGAAGCCGGGCGGAGGAGACCGCGGGGGTCCCGTAGTGCGCGTGTCGGCGCCGGAGGAGCCCCCGCCCGCGCGTTCCCCGGCGCGCCCGACCGCCGGGCTCGCAGTGGCACCGCAGCAAACCTCCTCTAGCTCAGGTCTGGCGCCGCACCGGCTCGCTGGCTTCTCCGCTCGACTCGCGTAGGCCGCCGACCGTCGCTCGCGCCACTCGCCGCGCGACGGCCGACCGGCAGCTTCACTCAGATCACTCGTTTTCAGTAGTGTCGAGTTTGCACGAATTGGTTAGTCGCGGGCGCAGGGCGGGGGCGGAGCGGGGACGGTGGTCGTTACTGAGCGGTGCTTGTCGGTAGGCGCGGCGAAGCCCGACGGCGGCGTGCGGCGGCGGCTCTTCGCCAGCGTCAAGAGTATGTCCGTGTGGGGCTCGAAGTCGCGCCGCGGCTCGCCGCAGCACCGATCCATTTCTCTACCGGAAAGTACGAGCCAACGGCCGTAGCATCGCTCTCTGTCTCACGGCTGTTATTGAGCTTTGTTTGTCAAGTCTTCGTACTGGGTTACAGTGCCTCGTTTTCGTCGTGTGTTTTGGTTCTTTTGATTTCCTTACTTTATTTTGTGCGATGTGTTAGTTTAGATAATAGGAATACATAGATGAAGCTCAAGCAATACTCGTAAACCATAGACATGCTTTATCCTATCCCTCCACGAAGTTATTCATTACATGAATAGATCTTGCGGACAGTTTCTAGAAAATATCCTACTACGGCACGATTTTTACCGTTACTTTTGTTTCTAATTTTTTTATACCAACTTATTATTTATTTATGTTTATTTTGTGTTATTTTAAAAAGTATATTATTTTATTTATTTGGTTTTGTTCGCACGTTGCTTTTACAGAATCGGAGGAGACTACGACGCGACCTTTCGGACAGCCATTGTGTTTTATTAAGGAGAACGGAGATCCACCGCCTTCGATTCTCAAGCCTACGGCAAGCGTTCGCAAGAAAAAATGATCAGTAGAATAAGTTCACGGGAAAAGATTGTCAATATCGTCGTCCTGAAAGACCACTGACTCAGCGCGCAGTTCGGTTTTGTATTAACCGCTCATCGAAACTTCTATTTAGTACTACCCCGAAACGCCCCGCGTTCTGTGATATGTATATTGTTACTGTTACAATAAAAATCAGAATCGATTCTCTTTGTTTCTGGATCCCCAAGAGTTGCACTATCATGACCTTTTATACTTGACTTGACGCCTTTGTTCTGGCGTTTGGATGTATGTAAGTGGTGCATGGCTTAAATTCGTCATAATGCGGAGTGTTCATAATCGCATGCGTTTGTCTTTTGGCCGAATATTTAATGCCAATATATCAACTATATGTATATTTCGTTTGCACCTACGGATGTCTGAGTCTACTCTACAATGGCTTGTGCAAAACTGTTTTTAGATTATTTAATCTGAGAAGTCAAAATGAGTGTTACATAGCTTACCTAACTTTCTTCTGCTTGTTCACGTTCACCTATCGCGATAACAAACGACAAATGAGCATAACTCAGTAGGTAGATAGTAATGAAACACTTATAGATAAGTTCGTGTTTACTTGTCCACACAGGTTCGATGAAGAACTCGAAGAGTGCCCAAATGTTGAGACAGACGGACCGCACCAGTCCATCACCTGGTACCAAAAATAAAATCGTTTTTAAGCGAGTCCCCGTAGTACATTTCTGTGTTAAGAGATACGTTGCATTGATCAACATTGTAATAAAATAAATCACTTTCTCGCCTGGATTGTCCAAAGCTGGTGATGAGCTGCACAAATTGGATTGTTAAATGTGATCAATTTTGTAGCGAATCAGATTCACAACGATACAGCATCAAACATATTTCAGAAAAGCTTATGTTATGTAGAATCGTTCAAATATTTACAATTTGTAGTTGTCTTTCAGGTTTATTAGACACTTTCCTTTACATTCATGATCCTTTTGCATCCTTCTCTTTACAATTACTATCTGTTTTACAATATACTTATATTTATTTGCAATGCTTACGCACTTTTAGTAACTAGAATAGCCTGTAAGTTAACTTTAAGGTAACATAAGACACTCTTCCCAAATGTTTAAATTATTCACAAGAGTTACTAATACAAGCATGCAAGGAAATTTGTGTGAAGGTGTCTTTTTTTAATAAAAATTACGCCACTTCGATTTTCGACATGAACACAGTCAATCAGCTTTCTTAATTACAATTAATATAGACAGTTTAACATTATAAATACCATCAAAGACATTTTACATAACCAATCACAAGTTGTATTTTGTACCAACAGAGCACTAAGTTTAGGTGACAGCTGGCAGGATTTGGTAAGTGAATGATGACTGTTGCTCATGTCACATGACTGTTATAGCGCCGCACTCGCCGAGACGTCAAAAGTTGAACCTTAGAATGAAGAGTCTCTCACTGGATTCGCCGGAGTGTGGGGAGCTGAGACGCCGCCCGCAACGAGACCAAACCGCGCAGGGCAGCCGCGTCCTCTGTACGACATCGCGAGTACCCTTTACGCCTCAGTCCAAACAGCCACTTTAATTAACTTTGATTATGCTTTCTCGAGTTTAAAATTTGTTCCCGATATAAACACCGGCTGCACTTTACTTAACGAATTATAATCCAATATGTACCTAAGTTAATAAATCCAATTAAAGGCCACATCCTGCGCAAAGTTTCCAAATGTCAACACAGCATATCAGTATCAGGGAATTCAGTACGATATATTATATAAAAAATCGTATTATAAAAATAGGCCCTGTTTCTGCTTTTCATTACGGCCTATAATATAATTATGGGTTATTGTAATACTACTATTTGGCTTGTTGGGCTAATTGGTTTTTTGGACTCTGGTTTATATTTATGTCAACGGCGTTGTTTTGTGGGCACAATCGATGTTCAACTCCCAATACCCTTGCCTTAGCTTTTGTGTAATAGCAGATGAAATAAGCTTGAGGGCTCTTGTCCATGGTAAGATCGTGTTGGTAATTTCTTAGATTTTTCCTCGATAGTCTCTGAAGAAGCGAAAATGTACAGCCTTATTGGTGCAATATAGAAAATGTAGAATAGAAACTATTTTTCAGATCTGAAGCTGGAAAAAATAATGTAAATTTTTAGGCATCGACGCATTTATTGTCAAAACCTTTTATAGTCTGATCCATCAGTCCAGTGATAGCAGATAGCCTCCTGACTAAATCTCTTTGTAAACGATTACGCCATTCCCGGTGTTACTTTGATTTCCCGAATCTAGGGTTACCGCTGTGGACAAGAGCCCAACCTATCTCCTATATTCTATGTGGTAAAATACTTCGAACTTCGTCTTTCCAATGTACTATTTCAATATTGGTGTTCCTATTTTATGTCCTATAAAATGACTGCGAAATGGGCTGACCTTAATCGTAAATAAGAGGCTTATTCGCGTGGTAAAACCCAAACATTTTTGATTATATTTAAATCACTTTCGTCACTAATCGCCATATCACGTTTCGTTTCGTTGTGCATGCGACCTGTTTATTTTATGTTATTTTCTGTTTTAGGTAACACCAGAGCAACTAGCATGAGATATGCGCCTAGTAGAATTAGTAGTAGCACGTTTCAATACTGTACTCGTTCAAGTACGTCTATTTGGTAATATAACGGAGCAAGTGCCAGGACAAGCAATATTTAATATATTTACTGATTACTGATTGCTTACAACAAAATAAGCTTTATCAGATGATCAACAACATTGGGTAACGAATGGATATAACAATCAGCCTTGTGATAAGACTATAAGCCCCAATCCATATTAAGTTATGGTTACGAAATTGTTTATCCTGACGCATTATACGTTTACAAATCAGTTGTTTAAACATTAAGGTCGAAAAATGCTGAGATTGAAGTCTGGACGTGAATATTGTAATTTAGAAATCATCAATTAGCGACGCTTAATTAATAAATCACAAGCAATTTGTTTTTAATTAATAAATAATCTTTATCGTTGTTTTTTAACAAAATCATGTAATAAAAGAATCAAATCAATTTCAGTTTTTGTTCGGCTTTAACACACAATCCATTAATGAGCTTAGCATGTCATACGAAGTTAAAGAGTTCATGACCGACTTCATTTTAATCGAATTACATACTTTAATCTTATTGAATGATAAAGAAATTAAGGACACAGTAAGTTTAACTAAATTTAAGCTGGTACTACTTCTAGGCCGGCATCACGGCTTTGATGTAACTGATGGATGGTTGGCGGTTATTGCTTCTCTTCAGGCCCGACTACTTGATTAACGATTTTTACTTTTAAAAATTGTAAATATGTACTATTAATGTTTATTTGAGCAAGTTGTAAAAAAATACTGGCATACACTATTTTCGTTTATCTTAAAATAACAGTTACAGCACAAATTGTTACATACAAATATCCTTACATCATTTTAAATGGTTTTGTTGCTTTTGAAACATGAGACATTAGCACCTTACTTCTCTTTTACCAGATTAATGAATCAAAAATCTTTTTTGATATCTCACTCTGTTACTTTGACGTGACTAATGAATTAATCCCTTTATATATCTCACTGTCTTAACTCCTAACTGCTCGGTGTGGTTTAACTGTTCAAGTTAAGTTATTAACATGTCGTTATCTAGCGCCATCATCGCCAGTGCAAACGAGGAAGCTGCTAAGTGCGAAAGGAGGTCGCATGAGTAGCGTAGAATTGCCTGATGAACCGGAACGCAGTCTGTCATCAAACAGTGCCAGCCCCTGCCCATCACCTGTGAAGCAACCTAGCGTAAGTGATCAGGTGTCATATTCATACGTATAGAGAAGGCATGGCATCCTTAAATGTACCCCATTATAAGAAAGAGACAAAAAACTGGGCGCCCCGTCTTTCTCCCATTTTTTGTCTGTATTAAAGACAAGTACAGGTTTCTCATCTTCCCTCTCTTTCTATTAGACAGACACTCGCACTCACAGGCAGGCGTATGTCTTGCCAACTCTATTTAAATATTACCTCTATGGTCATGTTACAGTACACAACCATTTTTTTGTTTTTCCGATGACAAACGGAGTATTTGTGACTAAGTCTAGGCTACGTGTCATGCAACCACTATTCTGAGTAATTGCATGATACACAGCTTTCTATAAACAAATACAAAAAAGAACAAAAAAAGGAATTTTATTGAAGCCATTTGTAAAAATATATTTTCTTTGTTATTATGGTAATACCATACTTATTTAGTGGTTTTAACATAAATAATGTTCTTGTCTATTGTTTGTTTTTTTTTCTATTATTATTTTTGTAAAAAAGTTGCAATATTTAAAAGATGTTTTGGGGTTCTTTATTAAAAAAAATCATAAATATTTCACATACATACAATCTAGAGTAAGTTCAAATAATGTGACCATTAATATCTGAATGATAATTGAAGTATATGATTATAAAAATAGTTAGTAAGTACTTATGAAATGTAAATGGTTTTATAGGTATAGGTATCGGTTTTCAAAAGATTTTTTGTGTTCATTTCAGAAGCATCAACGTCTTCTACCGACAAATCTGTACGTGATCTTGTATAATTTCAAGTCTCGTCACGCTGACGAACTTGATTTAAAAGCGGGCTACAAAGTGACAGTGATTGATACCTCGGATTCCAATTGGTGGAAGGGAAAATGTTTGGGCAAGATTGGATACTTCCCGTCAAAATATTGCACTAAATTGCAGGCCGGGGAGCGACCTCTACAAGTTACACATAATCTTCAGGTAGGTCTGCATTAATAGTACATGTAGAATCTGCTTGTCATATTTACTAAGAAATATTTTTACCGTCGTGTATAACTTCCACATTAAATAACTTCCAAAGATCCTGTGCGAGGAATCCAATAAATTAAATTATAATAATAGTACTAGTAGAATCTACTTGTCTTATTTACTAGGAAATATTTTTACCGTCGTGGGAGTAATTTTGTATGAGGGTATTTACTTCCACATTAAATAACTTCCAAAGTTCCTGTGCGAGGAATCCAATAAATTTAACGAATTAAATTATAATATTAAAACGTTGATCCAAAAAGTGGATAATCATGAAGTATACCATAGATTTTGGGGACTCAAAAAAAATACATGGCATAACTTATTTTTAATATACCTATTATCTTATTTCATATCATTCAAATACGCTACATATCGACAAATTATTGGGGCTAAAAAAAGAAACAAAATACATGTCATAACAAATTTTTAATATACCTATTATATTTTTTCATATCATATAACTACGCCACATCTACAAATGAGTGAAATGCATTTTTGTTTTTGTGCTTGTGTTGTATTGTGATTTAAAATTCTTCGCAGACTATATTTTTGTTGTTATTCAATTTATTTCAATAGATATCTGTGGTATGGTACGAAATCTTTTTACCTTTCCAAGTCACTATTCTATGATTTTATGGGTACTTTCCTGTATGTGTTACTATTTAAGATAATAAATGCAGTATAACTTTTTCATTTTAGGTATCCGACGGCGACAACGGGCTGATGCTCCTTCGTGACCAGATCGTGATCCAAGTGGGGGATGAAGTAGACGGTATGGTGATGATCCGAGCCGGGGATAACCGCCAAGGCGTTTGTCCGGTGAAGTTCCTACAGGAAGTGTGACGCTTTAGACTACCCAACTTCAACATAATGCGGGTGATTATCTTCTTTATCTAGGATTATAAACTTTTAAACCCGGATACAAAGAATTTGAATTACAACGCGTACTTACGAATTTTGTATTATATACCGATATTTCGTCTCACGTCTCAGCAAGACTGAGAGAAATATCGGTAAATAAATCAAAAATTGTGAATACCCGTTATGTGTTATGTGGTATTCCACAATGTCTCCTCAATGGCCCTCTAAATGTGAATTGTGAATTAAGAATGTTTAAGACCATTGTCCTTCACGCGGACAAAATGTAAGCTAACAGATTTCTCACACCTTCGACAACGCTATGCAAAATTCTCAGATACACAGCTTTCCTCGCGATGTCTTCTTACATTGAAGCAAGTGATGATACATTTTTAACATGCACATAATTTTGAAAATTATTTATGGGTATCCTACCAATTGGAAGTCCAACGTAAAGAGCATGAGACTACAATTTCACCTGATGCTAAACTGAGATGTAATTCGGGGTCGTAATGCGCACTATTTTAACAAAAGCCTAATCAATTTTTCCGTGAAGATGTCTACATTTTACTTGGAGCATTTAATGCTCTAAGACATTTTAGTCGGATGAGAACACCAATTAAACATTAATGAACTACTTATCCATCTATATTGCCTTTACTCCCTGCATTGTTAGAGGAGACCTTGACCTTTCGACCTTCAGAATCGTTCTCGCCAAATTTCTAGTATGGTGTTCAAAGTATACTAGCAAGGCGACAGTTTGTTTGTTTTTGATGGACATTTTGCTGTTGGACTTAGTTTACAACTTCTCGCAGACTGGCGACGAGCTTGGAATGCTTAGCCAGAGAAAAACTTACACTAGCAAAAAATTGGTGAACCCTCTTCGAAAAATAGGGGCGGCGAACGTTTTAAGGGGACTCCCTAGATGATAGGTACTCTGTGGAGTAATTCGGTGAAATCTCTTCTAGGATAGTTAGATAATAACGATTTACACTTAATTCCAGAGACGCGGGTCGCTATCAGAAGAAAGCAACAGACATTATAATCCTAAACCAAATCGAAGTGCACCAGTCACTCCATGCGACAGCGAAACCTCGTCATGGTCTAACTGGTCCACTTACGATTCGCGGATGTCTGATAAGGCCAGCTACGAAGCATCAGTTGAAGGGGTATGGTGGTGGCGAAGACCGTTAGGGGTCAGACGGAACCAATGTCTTAGGTGTGGAGCATCGTCCTCTACGAGACCGCTGAGGATGACTCCCTGCGCAGGTTATACTCAGGATGAGTATGAAGACAGTCGGCCGTTGACCTCGGAAAACCGGCCGCTACATTTTGTAAGGCAGATGTTTTTGTAAAGAACAAATGAGGCGTCCTTTTTGTAGAGGCCTAATCAGGCGTCCTTTTTGTAGAGGACTAATGAGGCGACCTTTTTGTAAAGGACTAATTAGACGTCCTTGTTGATAATGTCCAAATTAGGAAGTATTACTTCTTTAGTTTTGGATTTTGGACAGTATTCTTTTCTGAAAGGAGTTCTAACAGACTCTAGGACGACCAATAGGTAGAGTAGTGGAGAAATTAATTAATAAAAGTCGATTTAATCTGGACGTGTATTGATTGAAATTGAAATATATCTATGTACTAGCTATATCCAACAGAATATTAGCTCTGGCTTCCAGTGCCACATGACTTATATACATGTATGTATGTACTAGGTATTATATTATAATGAATTTGAAACAGATTATTAATCAATAATATTTAAATATATAATGAAATGTATTGCATTTTTCTATTTGGTTTACTAAACTTACGTCCCGTACTTTTAAAAACGGCCTATTATTTTTCTTATAACCATAATCCTTCCATAAATTAAGGGTTTCTTTATAATTATATTTATTATGCATTTTATTGTTGTAAGTATTTTAGAATTTAACATATTGTCACAACATATCATTTTCTAAATATACTACAATGATGTGTAATGTATATTTAACATTTACTATGAATACTGTTCTCATGAAGTTAATTCCTGAGGTTATTGTTTGCAAAATAATGATTACTCAAACGTATGTACGACTGGGTCATGCGTAATTACATTTAATACATTAAATTAGATGATTTCAATTTGAAATAATTGGGAGATAAACATTTTGGTATGATGTGCTCACGTACATATTTGTCATGGCTCGAAAAGTGTAAAGTGACGACATGACCAATCGTCGTTATGATTAGTTTAGCCGTGACTAAAACCAAGGAACCGAGTCCACGTTATGATATTTTGACTCAGTTGCTCGGTATTAGTTACGGCTCAAGTGACCTTGATAATGACAGCGTGACAATCGTCGTTATAATTAATTTTGCCGTGACTAAAACCAAGCAACTGAGCCGAAAACTCAGCATTCATATATCATACGAAAATATTAATAAACGATTCAACCGCATCATTTTGTATGACGTCATGAGATGGAAATTTCCATGTAAAAATAAAGCTCATTAAGATATTATCACTCGAGGAATTGACATTATAAATTCACTTTAAGTAAATAATATGATATGAGAAAAATATAAAATTACACAGTAGCTATTAGGAATAAATAGTTAAGTATAATGATAAAAGTAATAGTAGATACAATAAATGTTATGTTACTTAAAGGTATGCAGATTGTTGGCAGGATACAAAGTTGATTTGCGGTTCGCGTAACGTTGGTCGAATTGTTTTAAATCATAATGTTAAATTAAATAAATTCGTATGTTGTCAGTACTTAGTTTTCTGTTGCTTTTAAATTTGGGATTATTAAATTCTGTAAAAAGGTAACATAATGAATATACACGCATCCAAGTTAAGACATGCATTTTTTAAAGATATAGAAATGATAATATTACATACGGCATTTACAATAGCAACATTGACAAGTTATGGAACAAAATAATGAAAAGCTACAGATGGTAACCCAACAAATATTCCTTTACACGCTGTGTCTAAATTATAATCATTGTGAGTGAGATATTTTAGTACCATTTGTGTCGAGAAAATCAGACGGCCTAACTAAAATATTTTGTCTGTTTTGTTTTTGAAATGGTCATTTGAAACCGGATATTCGATATACTTAATATATTTTGGCATTTTTTCATTATTAAGTTTAAATAACTCAGTATCATTTGATATAATGATGATTTTTAAACAATATTGAAAATTAAATTCGTTAATTGGCATTTATCGTTTTTAAAGAAATTAAGCATAACTATAACAGAGGGTGACCAAACAGGGTATGTAGTCGAAATGGTATTGGAATGGAGATTAATTAAGAAAGCTTCATTTATAGTGAAAATAAGTGGATCTATCGCTTCCTTCTTGACCGATCACGTCGGTAATACCTAATGGACGTCCATGGCCGTCGTTGATCGCGTACCATCAGGGACCTAATTCTGCAGGCTAAGTAACATTTTACGAGATTACAATTCAAGTTTATTCTATTTCAATTTATTAGGATTGTATAATTTTTTTAATCTGTTATAAGTTATAAATAAATAAAAAAAACTTTTATTTCATGCAAAAGTAGAACACATTTTATATAGTCTAAGTAAAAAAATAATAATTGCGTTATTTGCATTTATTTCACTTATTTTTAGAAAATGAATAAGTTTAAGAAGTTTGTTTGCATGAACCCCTCAAGTTCAAGAAGGTGAAGGCCTCCTCTAAAGACATTATAAATTTGTAAAATCAGGGCTCTGGTGGCCATGTGTTATATGTGCTCATTTATTAGCTTTTGACATGAAAAAAAAGTTTTTGATATATTATGGGATTATAGGTGTATTGCTAAAAGTCCTATTTTCTTCTTTTCATTTTGACTTATAGTTCTCACTTAATTTCTAGTACGCTCTGAAGTTGTCCTTTGTCCTATAATTCCATTTAATTTGCTGTTTTGACGCGACTCGTGCCGGTGTTCAGAGCGTACTTGGTGAGAAGTATACCTTTATCAATTATTTATGTCTCGAACTAGCAATTTTTCTTAGCAAGAGAGAATAGACTAAGTTAGCGCGCTTTACCACCCAAGTCTACTCTTCTACTTACGATTATTTTCTATTGTGTACAAGCACTTGTAATTAGTAAAAAAAACTACTTAAAATGAGTAGACACAAAAGCTATTATCATCTTCATCTACATTTCAAACTTTTATTCATGAAAATCTTTAATTAAATATACAAAGATAATTAATGATTTTAACCAATAATTTAGTTGATTTTGTTTAATTATTGTGAGTTTAGAGAAAGTAAAAAAATACTTTTTTTTAGTTGGACGGTCTGAGGAATTACGTTTTAAATTATGTACCTAGGTGTCGCGCAGAATCATTAAAACATTTTATAAAATAAGACACACGTAGTTAACATTTAAATTAACTACCTTCTGATTTAGTTATTAGCCATACAACAAATTTAGCGAATGTTGTTCATAAGACTCGTAAAGTCTTATGAACGATGATAAGTGTAAATGTAACTTGATGTCGAACGCATTCTTATGATAAAAACTAGCATTGAAATAAAAAACATTTTAAATATTTTAATTGTACCTAAAAGATATAGGTATCTTTAGGATGTAATGCGATGTTTGGTTACTAATAAATATTATTAAGATCTCTTAATCACCAATTACAAGAGTTTTGTTTATATAAGAGAACTATTTCGTCGTGCGTGGATCACACTACACCAGGCCTTTGATATGTTGGAGTCAATGAATAAGATTAGGTACTGCTTATTTATAGGGCCTAACTATAAATTCCGAATGATTTGTCTTATAAATTAAAGGAGTTTTAATAATCCTTTAAATAATATCCAGTCAGATATTTTCTTATTAGTTTTCTAGTTATTTGACATTCCAGTATTGCCACTTAAAAACATTATTTAAAAAAAAATGTGTTACTAAATGTCGTGAGACGGATTATTGACCAAAAAGTCGCTAATTAGTGCTTATGATTGAATGGGAAAGAAAACAAATCAAAAGTTATAGATAGATGCATATATGAAACTGTAGGTAAAATAATAATTAATTGCACTACATGAGTATATAAACTCATGCGCTCACACTATGTAGACATACTAGCTATATAAAGTTAAATATATTTTATTATCTATAAAATTATAATTATTACTTAGATAAACATTATTTAAAAGTATTTTCGTCCTATACCTTACCTGCTAAAATATTCTTGAACGACCTACCATTAAAATACTACCATATTTTATTTAACACGTTTAAACCGTCCCCTTGAAGTTTTAAGTATAATTATGAATATATAAATATTTGTATAACTATAATATAATAACCAATTCATTGTAAGGATCACTTAGCTGATATAATAATAATATAAGCTAATTTATTAATAGTGTTTATTAATTATGCATAATATGAACTGTCACCCAATTATTTAATATTGTCACAAAAGTGATAACGTTTATTTTACTTTGTAATTATGTCGTAAAAGTATTGTGTATCAATCTATTTATGTACCCCGCAATTATTAATTACTTAGGTTTAATAAATTCGATTTAATAACAAATGAAATATATTATTAACGTTAGTAGTAGGTACCTAATAACGTTATAACTATTATCAAGAACAATCCAATAGGTAGCATGTATATTAGAAAATCAATTGTCCGATAAAGTTGCTGTTTAGCGTATACCATACATAACCCAGAATTGTCCCACTGCTGGGCTCGGGT
>DWPQ01001301.1:0-12603 GCA_018251795.1 Perichares adela | reverse complement strand
TATCAAGATTTCATGTATTATGAACTCATTATTTTAACACATAATTACTTAACTAAAAAAAATAATTGCGTTATTATAAATACTTTGTAAAAAAAAATACCTTATTTAAAATTAGTAATTAGTAATAACTATAGATAAGCGGTATCTATATAACTTATATTTAAACACGTTTACCTTGTAGTAGTTGTAGTTTTATGACCTGTTAAAAGATGGCGCTTTTATCAATTTCAAAACCGACTCATCCCACTTTTATTTTTTTATCCTTTTGTTGTTGTTTTGTAAATTATTAAGTTCGAAGTCAATACACATTACCTTCATATATGAATTCCTGGTACGCAGTGAAGTTTAATTCGATTCTTATATTTTGCTGTGGCGGTCAGCGCGTGAACAAAGATGCACCGACGATAAGAACATCTTAAATAATTTATGTAGATAGCGAAATTCTATATGCGTGGAAAATATCGGTAGAAAAAATACTATCAACAGTAAATACCTCATGGTTATACATGTGATGTATTTATTTTATATGATTGGTAGCTTTCATCCCCTATTTTATCTCCTTACAACCCTCTAATCGAATTAAAAAATACCCTATGTTCTTTCTCAGGATCTAGACTATCTCTATACCAAATTTCATTGAAATCTGTCAAGTAGGTTCGGAGGTTATTCACTACAAAGAAACAAACAAGCAATCAAATCTTTCCTCTCTGAAATATTAGTATAGATTATGCTATGAAAAAGATTTCCGTTCACAATTTCCACCGAAAAGTTTTTGTGTACTCGTTAAATATTGCATTTGCTAGCACGGCTTTGCTAGCAAATGCAATATTTAAGGGTCAGTACAAGTACAAGATAACAAATCAGGCCGATGGTTATCCAAGGTTCTGTGAGAACTAAATGTTGACTTCGAAGCAGCGAAATACTCATGAACTTTTGCCACTAGAAATCTAGAATTCTCATGTACGTAACTAAAATAAACGTAACTAATATAAAACTAAAATTGAATCGTTCAATATTAGTCAACTAAATCGGTTGAACCATGTATTTAGGAAATAATAATCGCTAATAGTGTTTTCTGATCCTAAAATCTGTTCAACCGTATTATTATGACGCCTATAAATTGACCCATAACCATTACGGGAGGCCACAAAATTGCGGTTTGTTTTCGATGTAGACTCATAATTACGATGTCTAAAAAAGTTTAAGATACTGCTTCGTCGAGATTTTATTTATTTATTATCCTCCATCAAGATACCCCTACTAAGAGTAACTCGAGCGGCAACAGAATGAAATGATATTAATAACAATAATAATTAAGAAATAAAAAAGAAAAAACATTTATTTCGCCATGGCTTACAATGTATATGTTTACAAAAGTACAATTTAAGTTTGAGCGAGTGATGGCGAAAAGGGTCGCACTCAGCGAGAACCGCTGTTTCTGACGCTGACGCTGATTTTCAGTTAGGTTATCATTCTCGCAATAATAGATACATACGATGGTGGTTATACGATCATAATAGGAGCTAATTATACAAGAAAGGTAAACACAAGTCTGACCGTATATGGAGTACAGGTCTCGCCTTTGGGCTAAAGCACCAACTTGCCAAGCAGCTATTTAACCAAATCTAACGGGGACAAATTCGATTTAAGTACTATCCCAAGCACACAAATGGTTTAATATTTACTTGCGAAGAGTTGTGGGTTCCCTGTGTTTTCTACAGTCTGTACAACAGGAAATATTCTGAGAAAATGTTTGGTAAGGAAATGGTCATCGAAATACAGTGGGAATCTATTTTTTAAGCTCTTGGCTTTCGTCTACCGCACGGGTTTCAGAACATTACGTGTGGCCTATGGAATTACCTTCCTACATTGAAGTTTAAACGTTCTATTCTCTCTGTCACTTCCTCTCTTTCTCTTTTACTTCCTTCTCGACTGACAACAAGATGATGGCATTCCATGGTGTTACAAATATCTGTGGCAGTTGCGATCACGAAAAAAAAACCATAACCTTTCGATGATAAGAGATTTCCGATGATTATAAACGTACCTTTAAAATGATTTAAAACTTTAACTAAGTGATAAGAATGGTAAAAATTGTGATAAATGATGTATCTAGTCACTATCGTTTTCACAGTGAGATTGTTAAAAGCTTTGATATAAAAAGTCGTTTTGTAGTAACGCTCGCATTTGCCTAGCCGAGACAATCCCAATAATAATTACATCAATAAAATTACCGACTATTAAACAAAACCCTTTATGACTCAATAAACCTTGCAAATTAAATGTAAGACAATCAGATGTTTTATTTATTCATTTCGTCTTGTTTCTAGAGTCTCGTCTGGAGGTGATTCTAGATCATCCAGCAATGGGACAGTCGCGCATCGTTTCGTTCCACATCTGGACTTAGGTATCCTTTTATAATGCGAGGCTAGATTGGACTTAACAATAGATGAACCCTTTACCTACTGCAATTTTTTTATCTTTCTTTACTTCATCTATGCAACTAAATAAAATTGGAGTGTCTGCCTGTAATATTAAAATAACTACTACTAACTAAATGCTGTATGTGTACACGGTACATAAACCAATATAACAGTTTTTAATTTTTTTATCTGTCTGTCTCTTTGTTACGACTAATCTCTGGAAGGGCTGGACCGATGGAACTTTCACTGAAAGTTAGCTGATGTAATAACGAATAACTTAGGCTATTTATCGTTAAAACGTATTGATAAATAAAGATAAATGCACTTGACTGTAAGTTATAACATTTTATTTATAATCTATACATTTATTGATCATCTACCATTTATTACTTTTCTATCCATGTTCCTTTTTAATAATAGTGTCATACGTAATTTCACAATTATGACTGCCAGTCCTTACCACACTTTACTTTTTCACTTTTAAAATAATATTAAATTTATTAATTTATTTTATAACACTAACACTACATAATTTTGTAATTAAAATAATTACGATAATTGTGTGATTATAACTCAAACAATGATATAAAGGAACTTATCTCGAAACGGAAAACGCGTCTTAATCTCATTTCATTGAAGGATTTAAATCCAGAAGGCTGTCAGTTTATCACGGTGTACCCTACGAGTGCTCATCGACCAATAGATAACGTCTCAATCTTGAAAACAAGAACAGAACAGCGCTATCTAAATACCGAACGGAAATCGTACGTCAGGACCGATTATTAATGTTTGCTTAAACCGACGAAACTGTCGATGAAAACGATAAATCGTTAAATCAGGCATTATGGTAAATGTCTGCAACATTGTACAGGTGGAGAGATTTTTTTTGGTGCGTTCATTAGAGATGGATGGATGGATGCCGAGGGGGTTTTAGTAGGTGTAGTATCCTACATAACCCAAGACCTTATCACTGAAAGTACGGGTATCTTAAAAGAAGTCCCCCCTGTCATTGTTTACGAAATCTATACTAATGTTTTAATATAAGAAATAATATAAGAAAAAATTGATCGTTTGTTTGTATATTTGTACCGAATAGGCTCCGAAACTACTGGTTTTGTACCGCTTTTGATGAAATTCTAAGACAAAATATAGCCTAAGTTACTCCTTATTATATCAGCTATGTTCCAGTGAAATTCCCGTCTAAATCGGTCCAGCCATTCAAGAGATTAGCCGGAGCAAACAGAAAGACGGAAAAAAAATGAAAAAGAAAAAAATCGCTATATGTATGCATAATAATATGCATTTAATAAAAAGCGGTTATTTTAATATTACAAACAGACACTCTAATTTAATTAAGTTGTATCTAATAGGTTATTCGAATAATAATAAATCCATCCTTAAATAAATTTCATATTATTATGTATTAGACTGTAGAAAGAATTCAATTTAAAATGCTATTTTAGTGAAATATCAGGCGCTTCCAGTAATTACTGATTCTACGATCTATCGTTTACATCGATACAACGCATGAAGACGTAAAATACCGTGGTTTTTGTTTTGTCCGTCTGTCTGTTGAGGAGGGCTCGCTTAATTAATTATGTTAAATAATGCGATATTATGCATATCGGATCACATGGATCGATTCACACGGAATGCCAGTGGTGAGCTCTTCATTGTAATTGTACAGTTTAAGGGTTTTAAGTGTTTATAACACGGGTCATTTTAGGCTTTCTGGGTGGAGTGCCTAGGTAGAAATATCTCACGGTTAATCTTAGGTCTATTTTTGATTGGTAACAACTGTGAATGGTCTACGCAAGAGTACCGAAGCGTTTAATTTGGGTACTAAAGAGCCTTCAATGGGAAATGGTGGCGGAGTAGTTTCTACTGTTGTCGAGCTTAATGTTAAAATTAAATTTAAAATTTTAAACTGTCATCATCGTTTATTATTTTTTGGACTTATAATATAATGTTGATATACATTAAAATTAAATTTACAAACAGTAATAACTACTATTAAAGTAAAATTAATTAAATTAATGAAAATAAAAGATTAATAATTAAAATAATTTCCAATTATAGTTTTTTGGTTTTAATGTGGTTAGTATATTGAGACTAAGATCTATGTTTCTCAATGTCGTTATTACTTTTAATATTTAAATAATTCTAAGTAACAGTTTGTTGTTTAAATAATTCCATCTATCCATTGGATACGTTTTATAGCGCCATCTATCATAAATAATACTCGAAATCATTACAAACGAATTATTTAATAAGATATCATAAGTTAAAAAATTACAACCTCGCATAAAATGTTAAAAATTGGTATAGTTTAAAACACAAAGAATATTTACCACCCAGAACCAAATACTAAGAATTTACACAATATCATACAATAAATAATTTATGTAAATAAAAATTCCTAATATATCGCAATTGTTGAAAGGCGATCCTAAGTGATACTTAAAGCTTAATTATTGGGTTTTAAATCGCTGTCAAAAGCATTGGACGGATTAGAAAACAATGGATCTATTCACCAGCTCCTGTTTAGCGAATTTTGACAATAACTCAACAGAAATAACTAAATAACTGGTATGGATATTGTTGTTCTTGCCTCACACGTATATTTTTTATTACGTATTTATACATAATTTCTTACTTTTGAATCATTTTAGGGTTGTTACAAAGTCATTGAATCGGAAAATTACCATGCTTTCATTGCTATTAAATGAACCGAGAGGGTTAAGTACTAAAGGCGTAAGTTGTTCGAGAGAGTTTCTTGTGTTGAATATGAAAAGACTTGGGGGTTATAGAAACGTTTAGATTAAAGGATTGCTACTTTTGAAACTTTTTTTCATTAAAAAGGAAGTAGCAAATGCGCATAAAGTACCTCTTGTATTGGCCACTGCTTCCAGAAGAAATTAATCTGAAGTAGAACGTTGAGTATCACTTCAGATTGATTTGTTCTGGGAATATGAAGTACTACTAGAGATTTTATTACTTTGCAAACAAACAACAAAACAAATGCTGTTTGCAACAAAAGCTGTCTTCCTAAATGTAATTAGATATTAATTATGATGAGATATTGATTAAAAAATGTGCTGATGAGTTTATTTCCCCGTATCTTCTCATCCATGATTATTTAACTTTCTGAAACGGTAGTAGAGTCAAAAATTTACGGGCATAAGTGTATCAGTGATACCTGAATAGGAAAACTATTTTGAATTTGAATTTTTAATTATGTCTTTGTTATCAGTTAAGCAGGTTTTTTAACGTCTTTTCTATTAACGTAGTAACTGATAATTAAATTTCAACTCCCATATAACTTTAAAAAATACTAAATATACAATCCCTCAAACTAGGATATCACTGGTTCCAACATGTCCGCTTACAGGTAAACGTATTAGTTAAGCGAATAACATTAAGTAATAAAGCGAATTTGCCCGTATCGATGAAAGATAATTACACAAATAACATTGCAAGCATTTCTAAGTGCATTTTGACTTAAAAAACTAACAAAAAACGGTCAAGAACAACGCCGGGTGTTACAAAGGCGATTATATCATCCCTTACCGAACCGAATCCTGCCAATTATTTGTATAGAGACTTAAAGTATCGGTCTCACTGTGGATGGAGCGACGAAACTTTTTAGCAAAGTTAGATTTTACATAAAGAGAATTTAATAAAAAACGATAGTAATGTTTTAACTGCAACTTACAATTTTTGTTTTTAAACTGATATTTCGACCCAGTTGCATGGATCATGGTCTCGGTAAGACTGCGATGGCAGGGAGAAACCTTTAACGATTGACAATTGACACTAATGACAGATAAGACTTTAACCCATGGACTTCCGCGACATCAAGGCATCACTGACATTATGGAGTCACAGCAGTGGCGTAGCGAGAAGGGGGCAAGGTAGGTCATCATGCCCCGGGCGATTCTCACAAAGTGGCGCTAAATGGTCCCAAGAAAGGTATTGTGTGTGCGCTAGTTAAGCTCGCTACGCCACTGAGTCTTCGGGAGTACCGATGTACTATATGTGTAATGTAGGAAAACCATTTTTTTCCTGGATTTATGCCCGGGAAGAAGGTGACCCTGGAGACCCGTATACCTCATGCAACGGCCAGCGATAGAAGCGCAGACGGCGTCGGAAGTCATTAAACTGAGTCTCAGGCATGTAGGTTTCCTCGCTAAACTATCTGAATATCTGATATTTAATCGCGCTCAGTGAAACTACTAGCGCATATTCCCTTGCTCACTTACCTGTCCATTGGCGCAAGTCCATTTAATCTCCTCACAATGAGCGTCGGATAAGTAAACGAGAACGTGTATTTATTTTGTCTGTGACATTGTACAGTTATGTAGCACCATTTAGATGCTGTGGTGCGTGTGATCTGCTCACACAAAGGAGATTGCGCTCGCGTGCAACATATGAAGTTTGTTTTTAAATCTTATCACGATGTGAGCAATAGCATCTGTAAGTTACAAAGTATGTAATAAGGTATTAAGTTCACCCTTTGTAAAACATAGAATCATATTTTACAAGCAAGAGTTAATAAATAAATAAAAAAATAATTTGTTATGTTTTTATAATTTTACTGATTACATGCATTTTATAATTTATTTTATTGGGAGAGAAAACCCGAGCCCAAGCATAATAATTACCTATAGAGATATATAGTAATTATTATCATAAATAACTAACGCCCGCGGCTTCGCCCGCGTGGAAAACTTCCAGCAGGCGAGATTTTTTAACATTAATTGTTATATTTCTATCAATTGACATAAAATTGTAGTGCACTATTGCCCGTAACCTTCTCAAAGTATTCCACTATCTTTTAGTAAACACCGTACAAAAATCCTTTCAGTACATTTTGAGGAAAAGGGACACATACATGAGGGGGCTTTGTGTCATAATAAGTATAGATAGATTTAGATATTGATAAACGTGTCATTCCTATCCCGTAATACCTCCGCCATGCTTTAAGTGTTGCAGCGATTGTCGCATATTACCACAAAAAAAATTAAGGGATAAAGATAAAATTAATTTGTGTTTAAGAAAAATTACTGGCATATAATAATCATGGACAATTCCCAATACGTATTTATTTATCACGATCAAATATTACATCTTTTTTTAGCTGTTACCCACACAGATGGGGTCCCGGCAACAATTCGAGCAACCCTTGCTTGGCTGAAGTGCGTTGATAATCAGGAATGACGTCGAGCGGGTATAGAGCGGTTTTGTTAATATCATTTTAATCTCTTCATTCCTGTTGAACCAACGTCCAATGTACACGTCATCTATTGCTAGCTTTAATTATGATAGCAACTTTTATTCACGTACTAGCTGACCCTGCAAATGTCGTTTTGGCATATAATACTTTGGTATTCAAAATTGGGGGTTGGTGGTAGAAACGTGAAAATTATCAGTGGTAGGTATTTTTAACTGCTAAATCTTAAAAAAAATATATTTATAGGTTAGGCCATCCTTAACACTTGAGGTATGATAAATAGTTTACAACTTTAGACCTACCGAATATATATATACAATTTCATAAAAGTCGGTCAAGCTGTTTCAAAGGGTATGGCAACTAACACTGTGACACGAGAATTTTATTTATAACAATACCCATAAAAGGCAAAATATATTTTCTTAACTATACATTTTTTTATAATTCTTACTCTGCTGGGCTCGGGTCTATTTTCACAACCAAATTGAATCTATATATACAATTTTTGTAGCTTTTCGGGGGAAATGCATCGATTAATTTTCTCAATCAGAGGATTTAAATTAAATCTATATATTTTTTTGTACATTTTTGTGGGAAATACATCTCTAAAGCTTTAGTTGTTACGAGTATTGCCAGCAGTGGTGGTGACTAGCCATCAGTTGACCAGATAGTCTGTCAGCTAATGTTAAAGACAGACAAATTTGGAGGTCCATATTATGTAAAAATTTCAACGAGAATTCCACATTCATTACACCCGAGCAAAGAGAAAGAATGAAAGAGATGCGTCTACTTGTTCCTGCATCTTTTAAATTATGTATGAAAACGTTAATGTATTATTTAACACGTACCCATGTTTCGACACATTCTTCGCGAGCACCCTGTAGTGTCCTCGGTTGGCGTAAATTATGTGCTCTAGCGGGAAATAATTGAAATTAAAATCAATCATTTCTTTGTATAACTGAGGTTCCAGGATTATATTATGTATAACTAGCTGACCCCGCCAACGTTGTTTCGCCATATAAAAGTTGGCGTAAAAAATAGGGGTTGGTGACAGAAAGGTGAAAATTGGAGGTTGTATGTATTTTTGGTGCCACATAATAAAAATATTAAAAAAATTGTGCATTAAATAAAAAAAATAATGTTGGGTGTGGGTCCCCCTTATAACTTAGGGGTATAAAAAATAGTTTACAACCATACCTCATACCTACCGATTATACGTACTAAATTTCATAAAAATCGGTCAAGCCGTTTCGGAGGAGTATGGCAACGAGAATTTTATATATAGAGATTTGGTTCGCTGATTCTACCAAAACATTCGGCGCACAAATTTCAAAGCAGATTAAGATCGAAGCAACTAGATGTATTTATTCTTCACCGCCCAGTTTGAACTAGACACTACTCGTACTTATAAGGTTATTTTACCTTCCTGGCTTCCTTATAAATGCTATTCCTGACTTACCTTCCGCCTAGAATCAATCGTGAACCATGTTTCGGTAGATGTATCGAAGGGCCAATGGTAACTGGCTCTGCTGCTTAATTCTTGCCGGCAAGAGGCATTACTGGCAGGTTGTAGCGTTTGTACTGCCGACCCCACTCATTTCTACTACTCCAGCCCTGGAATTATGACATATCTGAACATGTTTCGGTTGCAGTCTCAGAGAACCAGTAAAAAGCGGAACTTCGGCTTCCTATCCTGGCAACGCCCATCGCCTTTGGTGTCACGAACGTCCATGGGCGACGATAGTCGCGTACTATGAGGTAATCCGTCTGGTCCGTTTGTCGGCAATTGACATAAAAAGGCGTATCTAGTCTTCCGCTTCCAAATTGGACCAAACAGTAAGTTATTTTTTCACGGTGTTTCGTTGGATTGACAACCTGACGGGTTCAACATGCAGTAGTGGTTTGTCAATGAAGTCAAAGAAGATTCTATAAGATAGTAAAATAGTTTCATAAACTATAATTGTCTTAAAATAAGTACTAGCTCTCCAATACAATTCAATTATTTATTATTAGTATTAAGATAAAATAAAAACACTGGAAACACGAACGAAACTTTTTGATAAGCGTGTACTCTTACGTACGAAGCCGTCCCAAAGTAATGCTGACCGTGCAACGCCGGCTACTTCATGGAACCAGAGCTGGTGTTGCGTTTCCATCTCACGATGATCATTCCCGTACCTAATATCGGACGGGTCTCACCTAGTTTGTAGCTTAGGTTAATTAGTTTTAGGTTATTTGTTACATTCAAATGTGAATGAGAAATAAAACTATTCCTTAAGTTTTTGTCTCGACTCCTTATTTCACCCTCGCCTGTGGGACGTAACTAGCGCCATTGTTATTTGCATAATAAACCTGAAATGAAAACAAAAGAGTAGGTACACGTATATCGAGTATGTGTGGGTGTATCTAAATGCCCTTTCACCGAATTATAATAACAAAATGATTTGTAAAAAAAATTGGATATAACGTTAGGTTATACACGTTCATAAGCGGCGGTGACAACCTACTATCAGGCGGCCTATCTCCTTGTTTACCAGCCAATTACAGCCAAACTAGAAAAAAGTAAAGCCAGTAGCTAACGTGTCTGATACCTTTACAGTTATTTTCGAAGTACCCTACATAATAATATTTAAATTGGCACCTACAAAATACTTTTAATTTATATTACTGCGATAAAATCTTTTAACATCGTTGAATGTATTTTTCATACAAAGCGGTTGATTGCGCGCACTTGTTCTACGGCCACGAGAACCGCGATTTTAAACTGAGCTACTGAAGTAAGTATCAAGCGATAAATTCCATATCATTCAACTTAGATTGTTTTTTTTCACGTTTAGTGTTGGGAAACTTCTTAAAGATACCTAACATGTCATAGATAGATTTCTGATTGAATACGTGATAAAGATACATAACTGTAAAGAGATTTCGGGTTAGATATGTATGTATAAAGACACTTAATCGCTCTACTGTCTTATTTTCCTCTGCTTTTTAAACTGCCCGCAAGGGTTCCGAATTTTAATCCTGTACACACGAAGACTTTGGTAATCTCGACGACTCTGGGCGGCGGTATTCGTTTATGCAGTTAATGTCCATTATACTTTTAAAATATCATGTCGCGTGAACGCTACCCGATAAGATTTTTGTCTAGGCACTCTGGTGGCCCATTAGCACATTTGGCAACTACTATCGCCGTTTTAATGGCCACACCGTTATTGTTATTAATTGATATATTATGTATATCAGTCACCTTGTGGGAGAAGTGTTAATTAAGAGATCTAGTATGCTAGATGTATAGATAAGCGTTCAGGTGTTTGTTTTATTAATAAGTTGTGAAAAGATACAAATCATAGCGGCATATGTCAAGATCGGGTTTACTTCTTGTCTTTATTGTAATGTTTTCTTTTTTCTTGTTATAAAAAGGGGGGTTATCTTTAGGAAGTGACTTTTTATTTAAAAGTCGAGGAGCTTATGAAAAGATATGAATCATGTAATCTGGCACATATGAAAACGTATGAATCATATAATCTGGCATATATAAAAAGACATGAATCATATAATCTGGCACATAAAAAGACATGAATCATATAATCTGGCACATATGAAGAAAATATGGATTGACATGTTACCTTAATATTCAAATACCTTCATTTAAAAGGTAAAACATAAATTAAATCATAACGAACGTGATGGACGGTCATGCACTTTTTTTTTGATTAGCAATGCGATACCTTTTGTATTAAGGACATCTATTAGTACACTTACAAAGTCAATTCATCCCAATCGTTAAACGTAGTAAATATTTAACCTCTTAATAATAGAAACTTTCGAAATGTGGACTTACAGAGTCGTGATATCAATAAGCTGGACTCAAAAAACCAATGTCAAAGTTCTAGAACGAATACGCCAACAAGGCGCACTTATGCTTACAGTCAAACAAAGGAAAATCTGCTACTTGGGCCACGTTCTTTGACATCAACGATATAATCTCCTCCAACTCATCATGATGGGACAACTCGTTGGAAAAAGAAGGTTGACAGGAGGAAGAAGAAGAGTGGACCGGAATCGCCAGCGCTGCTGAGCTATTCCGCAGAACAAAAAATAAGGGGAAGAGCAGGAAGCTCATAGCCAAATTCACTTGCTTGAGATCTCTGTAAGCAGTACCCAGCTCAAACCATGTAGACTTGTCAGCGCAGTCAAGTACGGAATGAGTATCAAAAGAGCGATTTTATTTTGAGATTGGCTCTGAATTTTAACAGTTAATTAAAACTGCGTGTATATAATTTATCAGAGTCATCAGTTATTGGCGGGGTGCGTGTTGTCAGCTGATATTATTTTTGATGTTGTAATACCTTCCTACAACATCAAAATAATATCAGGTGCCAACACATGTTCTGCCATGTTGTAATGATAGAAGGGCATTCGATTTACCTCGTATTGTTGCTTGTTACTTACTGACTATGCCATACTTTACAATGAGGAAGTAGTACAGATTTTAAGTTTGAATGAAATGGATGTAACATAATGTATGTACCACTAAATAATGTAATACGGGTGGGGTAATTTATTGGCCAGTGACATATAATTGAATAAAAAACATATCCAAATTTACAGTAAATTATAAAGGTATTTTCTTTATCCAATCCATTATAATGTTATATGAGTTTATGTGCTTATAACATAAAAAAATATAATTAATGATTACAAATTACAGTATGGCTTATTTACAGAGGTACCTAACAGATTTTAAACAAAGTTACAATATGGCCGTTCGTTCACATAATTTTTTTACAGACTGTCAACAAAGTTATCTGACAACAATTTTTTAAAGATACTTGACTAATTGCTTTTAAGGTACATCATCACAACCCACAATTGTCCCACTGCTGGGCTCGGGTCTCCACTCACACTGAGAGGGTTTAAGGCCATAGTCCACCACGCTGGCCAAGT
>DWPQ01001300.1:0-12608 GCA_018251795.1 Perichares adela | reverse complement strand
AGCGGGACTTACACGACTGATACCTACGGGTCCCGAAGCGAAGCGAGGGCGGTTCACTAGTATTTTATAAACGGTACTATTATTAAAAGCTATTTAAGTGACTACCATTAATAGGAGCTGTATAAATTCTGACCGAATATTCAAACTGAATGAACGAATTTAAAAATTCATTTTTCCGTAAAGCATCCCTAAGCTCAACTCCGCGGTGCAAACAAGCGGAAGAGAGATGAATGTTAACTTTGTAAAAGGGATGTTCCCGGGAGACGCGTCAGGGTTGTACATCGTTATTTCAAGCGACTGAGCCAGGTGACGGGTTCTCGTTTTGCACGTCTCAGTTATTTGTACACTACACTCGTATATAACTCCAACGAAAGCTCCACGAAATAAATACTCTTTGGATAATTTTGATATATTTATTATTCCACTTCAATGTCATGTCACGAACACTACGAATGTTTTAAATGTATTTATTACTAGCTATCTATGCCCGCAGCTTTGCCGTCGTGGAAATCAGTGTCATGAAAGTTTTTCCAGCGTAAATCCCGGCCTACGGGAATTCTAAAAGTAAATTTAGCCTATTTGATACACAATAACCCACAATAACCTGTATCTTCCAATGATCGTTCCTTCAGAATCAGTCAAGCCGTTCCAGAGATTAGCCGGAACAAACAAACAGACAGACAATGGAACTATGGAATAGGATGTCCCCTATATCACGCCTACAGTTTTTGTAATATCCATAATGCTTAAATTATTTTTTTATGTTTGATTGTAATTTCTATTAAAAAAAATTATGTTGGTTTCAGGTACATATTCAATCAACCATATTAAAAGGTAACCTATAGGTAATCCTATATTTCGTCCACGTTATATACCACTCTCACTAAATAGTTGTTTTTGTGGAAACGTTTTGTTGTATTTTCAGACGTATCATTTGTTTAAACAACAAAAATCTGTGACTCGAAGAACAACTGAATTTTCAGTAATATATTCCTCCCTTCCCTTTAGTTAACCTACCACCCTGATATAATCAATTATTGTGTTCAGACGATGTTTTCCATTTATTCGGTTCGACAAAAACGTCTTTGCTAAATGCCAAATGGAAGTCACATAACAATATATGACTTGGGGGCCCAAGCTCATACGTGTCGGCAATTCCATCTACTATTATTTCAGTTATAAAATAATTTACAGTTTAGACTGTCAAATAATTTGCAAGTTGTTGTATGGAAATATACAGGCCGAATCTATATTCGAGTATTCTTCGTTTAAGCTAACTCTTACGAATACTTTCATCCCGTCAGTAATTCATTGCTATGCATCAAGCGGTGTACAATAAAGTGTTATTATACCGAATTGTATAAATAAAACTCACAAACTGAGATTATTTTTCCTTCCATTAGGATGAATAAACATAAATATTGTGCTCTTATTAAATTGCTAGTTGGAATAAGAATAGTACTATGCGGCGGACCTTGTTACTTATTCAGTTTGGTCAATTTCTTTCTCGCACTGTTTTAGGGATCCGCCTCAGTTTTCTAACGGCTGTCTTGCTTCAATCCATTTGCGGCTTTTCTTGTGATGAAAGAGGCCTGAAGCGGAAACTGCTCTAGTTCCAGTTGGTCAGAGGTTTTTATGCCGTACTAGGGCGACTCATGTAGCTATCATAGAGATATCATACATAAAGTAGCGTAGCCTGGCCTGGCTATGAGTGCAAGTGTCCAATAAATAAAAAGAGAAGGAATATGAAAGATTCGTAGTTCTCTTTTTCGAATAAAGAGAGGCAGATGGAGTGCCTCATTTGCTATCTCTATTTTTACGATGGACACCGTGGTCGCTACTGCTTGCTTTTCTTCTTAACTTGTCTTCCTCTCATTCTTATGCGGACGGGTCTAGGGGCCTCCAGATTGTTCTCTTTACCCGGGCAGCATCTCTGGACGTCAATTGCGTCCGAGTATTTCTACTGTCTGATTAACGCCCACTTAACGTGCCCTCGAAAACAGTAAATACTCAAGAAATACAACCAGTGGTCATACACTGAACGCGGAAGGTCTTGCCTCGGCCGATCGCAGACGATTGACACGAACAGTCGAGCTACGAACGCGACCAATGAGAATATTTATGCTACGAATATTTTATGCAAAATCATTTGTCGGGAATAATTTACGCCGAATTGAATTTTATATCGGAAAGCAGATCTGATTACCGGCGGGCTCTGAAGATTTATAGGACGATAAATTAAAGTTAAATATCGTTTCTTCTAATGATCACATTAATTTGAATAAAGTGGTCTGGATTGTGCAGTTTAAAAATTAGATCATATATTAAACGTAAAATTGATAAATTGAATGGGATATTTGTTGTGAGCTTACATCGATATGAATTCATTAGCAACAACAAAGAAGTTCTATGGACCTATAGTACCTTTCGCAAGGGGCAGGAGGATACCGAAAAAAATCTTGTAACTGATAATGGTGCCTGCAATATTCTTGTACCAATATTTATCTTCATAAAGTACTACAGTTTTGTTTGAGATTATTTATTTATGTCAATAGTTACTGACGCATATAAACTTGAATATCATCAGCACCAGTGTTACATCATGTGCTTCGTTCTTATGTTTAAATTGGAATATATTGCGTGACACCATTATTGTATACCAATATTTCGATCAACCTTTTAGAATAAACCCTCTAAGCTCGACCGAGGTTGCTCGATCATGTTCACTGAACACTAACCCCACTAAATCTAAACTTGGCGGCATATTCGAAAACCCCTTATCTGAGAGGCCCACTTGACAATATTTCATATTTACGCCGTCGACTCCATGGATATTATAATATGAAAAGTTTTGCGCAACTATTCAACTAATATTTAATAAGTAGTATGAACTCACTGGTTTAATATTGGCTTCCGCCCGTGTTAGTTGAAAAGTTCTAGTTTTGAATCATAATTTTATTTTATTACAAGCTATGCCCGCGGCTTTGCCCGCCTGGAGTATTATTGCCGCCTTGGTGGTGCATGCTAGTAAAACAACAGCAGGCGATATTTTTTACAACCTCGTGACCGTTTCAACAGTAAACGTTATATTTCAGTCAATTGACATAAGACAGTAATATAGTATTAACCTAAACCTACCTCAAGAATTGCTCTATCTTTTAGTAAAATCCGTACAAATATCCCTTAAGAAAATTTTGAGAAAAACGGGCACATAGATGAGAAACAGCTTTTGGGAGACTTTGCTTTCTAATAAGTATAGATTAAACATTCCTCCTGAATTGGTTTTGAAAAACATATGCACCGCTTTACATAATAAATATGTACTGTAGATTACTGCGCTATGTTAGCTTTCTCTAATGTCCTCAATGAATCTAATACAGACAGGTCATAAATAGGAAATACCTGAATATAAGTCAAGAACAACCAAGTGCCCAGGTAATGGTACCCTTTTTAGTAGCATAGTTCAAAACATTGACGCCCTCTTACTCGACTCCTACTAAAAAGTAAATCTTCCTAAGGTGTCGTTAAGTCGATATTTTTTTAAAATCATTGTTCTCATGTAAGCGGCGTTTTTTGTCTTTTATGAGAAATAAAGTTCTTAAACCCAAGGTGATGAGAGGTCATTTTGTTAATTAAAAAAGGTCAAAAAGATGTCTTCAGTCAGTCTTACTTAGTGTTTTAATTCATCGATATTAAGTCGTCCCTCTATATTTTAATTTCAACATATCCAGATAAAATGATTCACTACTTTGTTTACACGGTTCATGTGTGTTGTTACTTTTATTTATGTCACTATCGTAGAACCTTTTCGTAAGGTTACTTACCCCGGACTAACAACTAGACTGAATGCTCCGTAGCCCTTCTTGTCTCAATACAAAAGCCTGACGCGGGAACATATTCTAGCGCCCTTCAGCTATCTGCGAGCCCGCTTGACAATATTTCACATTTCGCTCCACCGACTCCATAAATATGGAATCGATACGGAACCCTTTTATTATATTTATTTCCGTACCGCTCCGTCCCGGCGCGCGGTCTCTTTGTTTGTTATTTTTCATCTTATTATAATTTAATGGATTCCCTTTGCATAACATATAAAGGTAAGAGTATTTTTTGTTGTTGAATATTATAAAAACCTCTTAGGTGCTGCTCGAAGGACCAATAAATTATGGATGTTTGGAATGGCATTCACACCTTAACTAAAGAACAAATTCAGGTTCAGATGGACCAAAGCACGGTGAAGGCACTGGAATCATAGAATTTAGAACCGTCCAAAGTGTTGAGAAACTGGAGATAGATACTTAAATTTATACTTATAGATAAAATTATATGTCTACCAGACACTTCTGACTGAAAGAAAGACTGGTGTCAATGACGTCACTTGGACTATGAGATTACTGGGTGTGGTACTAAAATATTTTCAACGGCATTTTTTTATAAGAGATTATTTATGACTTTAATATTAAGTAGTATTTATTACTAAGTAGATTAATAACGTTATATTTCACTATCGTGAACAAAAAATATTCTATCTGTCATTTAATTACTCTTTCTAAAAATGAGTTCAAACAACATGTTAATTTTGTTTGCATCAGAATGAAATTTAAATAATTTTCGTGCCGGAAGTATTGTAAATTACATTTATGTCCCCTACCGAAGAGGGATGAAGTTTTCTTAAATAAATTAGGGTGGCGACAAATGTTAAAAGGCTATTTTGGAAACCACTGCCTTGCGAATAGGCCGACAGCACTTATTACGGTAAGAACATTGGCGTATCAAGCTTGAAACAATTTACGTAGAACGCGACGAACGAATAAGAATAGATGGAAGTTAGGAATCATAACTAATAGAAATATTTGGCTGAGTTTTATTTGACATAAATATGTACAAGATCATAAATACCACTCTGCTTGGCTATATGTTATCAATATTGGGTAAAAGTATTAAAATGTAAGAGGATTAAAGATAGACCGATGTTACGTTAAATGTGTGGAATTAAGATTTACTTGGATGTATCCATACGACTATTGAAGTTTAAGCTGAAGGATACAAGAGCCAAATGACCTCCAATAGAACCTGCTGTCATTTCCTCTACTGAACTGCCAATGAGCTCGCCGCAGTCGCTGTAATTCCAATCTTGATTCTCTTTTCGGTTATCCTTAGAAGGCAAGTCAATGGCAATAAATGGCCATGAAGGATGGAGCACCGTACACCCATAAAATATTTTCTTTATTCCCTTAAACCCTCTAGATAATGTCTAAATTGGCGGACTTTCTTTTAAAGAAGCCTTCATCATTATAACTATTATACTACTATATATAATAATTGTCCCACTGCTGGGGTCGGAGTCTCCTCTCACACTGAGATGGTTTAAGTCCCATATATATGGGAAAGGATATCCTTTCCTATCTAAAAGGCATATTAACGAAATATTTAAGTAAAACAAGGCTTATAGGTTACATTTATTTCTGAGCTAAATATAAAATTAAATGAAATTAATTCATAACATAAAGTTGCATCTTTTTATGTTTAAGAGGGTTTACGTGTACGAAAATTCTGTAATGTCCTTAACATATCCGCGGGACAATGGGTTTTTAATGAACCCGGAATTAGGAGCATTTACCTGATATTATTCAGTTGGGTGTAAGCGCGTTTACACACAATAGCTTTTAGAGCTAAACGTTTTACGTAATTATAATGTGGTATACTTGTATAATACAAAGTATCTGCTGCTATGTAGTAACTCTATAAATAATTACTTATCTTACGTTGTTAAAGACCTTACAACTATGGTTCTGTCTCGCTCTCTCACTGTGACATTTGAAAAAAATAAAATATAACAACTACATGGAGTGTTTAGCTGCCTGTCAAGGAGAGATTGAGATGACGATAACATGATATATTAGTTTTACTAGTGGACACGGCAGACATCGTTCTGGCCGAAACTTTAAAAAAAACGAAAAATGAACCCTATTTTCATCCCAAGACTTTTAAGTTTCTCCGTATGTCATCACAATCTGTTCAGCGGTTTGGCCGTGATTATGGCACAGACAGACAGACAGAGTTACTTTCGCATTTATCATATTATAGTATAGATTAAACCAATAGCTGACAGCTGTGATTGGGCCCGATAGGAGGTTTAGTAGTTAGTATTTGGAGTGTACGGCACTCCATTCGTTCTCGACTCCAAGCCAATTTAAATCCCTCCTTTTGGAGTACGGATGGAGTTTCGACAGTCGTTAATTTTGCTAACGTATTTTCCGCATAGATACAATGTGTTACGTATACGCATTTCCGTTAGGTAATTATTGCGCGTTCGTTGACCCTTCGCCACGCGTGGCTTTATAAAGATTCTTGTCTCGTGCGTGACCCCAAAAAACTACCATTAACCCACTGTGGAGTGTGGACTGCATGCCGACTGCATAGAGCCTTGCCATTATGCAGTTATGTTAATCTGGAACTGATAAAAAATTGCCGACTTCATAGGCCGGAAGCCTGTTGTGAAAAAATATATATTAAGAAATAACAGGCTTTTGAAATTTTAAGTGGTCCTCAAAGTTCATCACCGCAGTCTTTATTTGTTGTGTAAAATTTAAAACATCGTAAAAGTTCCGAGGCGTCGTCATCTGAGAGTTTTTTTATGTCTTTAGTTGACAAATAATTTTCTGCGGTTGGTAGTTGTTGACCTACACTAGTTAATAAACTCTGTAACTATGTACGATTCGGTAATTTATCATGATTGTGATCTTGTATAATCACGATGATTCGTGATTATACAAGATCATTTCCAGCCTTAAGACTCAGAAGAGCAGAATCTTTATTGAAACTTCAGTGAAGTTGAAAATTCCTTGATTTTGACAACAGAGCTTGTTCCCTGCAATGAGCATTAATTTGTTGAATCCATCGAATTAACTGAATGTATCTAATTATTTACCAGTCACCGCTCTAACTATATTTCGATTCATTCAGTTCAGTATTTGTGCCTTCCCGTTTGCATAAAACGGCAGTTTTCTGAATATACTGTCACGCAACACGTGGTTTAGCGATAATAGTCGATTTAAGCGGAATTAAATCATTTGTTTGTTTCATCGGATTAAAGCTGTTTCATTGCATCAATAGTACCTGTGATTTATTAGCCCGAATAATCGTCGAGGTAAATTCTATTTCTCAGAATCGTTTATGCACGAAAAAATATCACTCGTCCCACCCCCCACCTATGTCTTGAAGCTCCTTAGACTAATAGAACAAAATACATAAATGTATGGAAATCCGGAAAACAAGAGAAGATTCTAAAAAAAATTCTATGCGTAACGGGAGATATTCCTTAATACAGAATTTTACCCCACGTGAATTCCGCCCAGGCGGGTTTTTAGACGATAATCACAGGCAGATCTCTAAGCAGGTAGTTTTGTAGACTAGACAGGCTAGACAATATGTAGTCTAAATATTGGCTTGTAGCAAAAGTAGGTAGACTACGGAGTCTACCGATATAAAAATGGAGTAGATATATAGCAACTGATAGAAATCAAATAATGTTGTGGTACTATTAGTACTTAAGACTACGGAGTGTTTACAAGTACCACAACATTATTTGATTTTTATCGGTTGCTTCATGTCTACTCCATTTTCATATCGGTAATCCCCCAGGAAAAGATTAATTTCCCGAAATTAAAGGTATTCTACTTAATTAATCCGTGTGTATGTATGATGTAACAAAGTAAATGTTTCATTCTTTCTACTTTTTGATAATGACTAAGTAACATTGAATCAGTTTAATTTCTGCATGATACGAGTACATGAATATAAATACTTGAATCCGAAAAAAACTTTAACTAGCTCTAAGCCAATATTAGTCATTACATTATTATTCCAAAATTGTAGTAAGTACTCTATGTACAAACTTTACCTGTTTCCTGTAAAATAAATATAATACCCCGTTTGTAGCGAATGTGTTATTTTGAGCAAATGGCCCGTCGCAATTTTCACCTTGCATAAAAAGTTTTCTGCGATGCGATCGCCGTAAACGTCCTCCTTAATTAATATATTGCTGCGGTAAGCCATTATTGGTAAATCGTATTTTAGTGTTAACCGGAATTATGTTTTATATGAGTATTTAATACAGATAACACCTATTGTTTACTCCTTTTTGTTGCAATTAAAGTTTTCTGAAAAAAAACGTCGCGTATACGTTTATAGACGTGCGATCAGCTATCGATTAAAAATATTTAGGTGTGTATATTGATTTAGTTGGGAGTTTATTCTTTTTAGATGTTTAAATATATATTTTTATTTGCAGTTTCACATAATCACGCGAGTAAATTACTTAAAATTGTTAGTAATTAAAAAGCATTTCTCTTCAAATTACGAGAAAGAATTAAATTTCCGCCCCGTATTGTAAGTTTCTGTCACATCTAATATAAGTTTTACTAATAGGCTTGTATTGTATCTAATAATTGTAAAAGGTAAGGTTCAGTTCGATAGGCAGAATGCCTTTGAGAGTCTTTGAGAACATCATCGAAAGTTCTCTAGTATATTTTTTTGCGGTTTTTCTTCGATTTAAAAGACGTACTAGTAAATATCACTGAATATTGTTTATGTAGTAGGTAATCTATCTACTTCTACTTGTTATGCAGGTAAATCTTTAGAGTACAAAATCCTATAATTGCCTTCAAACTCCGTTCGCAGTAGAAGCTGCTCCTATTAACTGGAATTCTGTTGTTGTCCTTTAGAGCCGGCTTTCTGTACCGGCGCTAAGCAAAATGTTAGCCGGAATGTGCTTTCAATTTGAAATTGATTTTCTATCACAGCAATATTCAACCAAAGAGTATATTTCACTTGTAATAAATTAAATATGACACAAGCTCTCAGACTATAAGCGCTTCAAGGAATAAAACTTAATTTTTTGATTATTATCATCATACGTGTGACAACATTGTAAGATTTAGTTAAATTTTTAAAAAGGGCTACGCATCTCCCTTATTTCCCATAGCATAAGGCCGGTATGACTCTGATATTGCGAATGTGAGAAAAGTTGACTTCTTGTATTCCCCTTAACAACAAACGTCCAGAAAATTAAAGCAATTAAGAGAATCAGATATAAAATTATTTTCCGCAGAAAATTTAAGATCTTTTTTAGGATTGTATACCAAAGTCGAAAAGAGACATTCCTTCTAACTTAAAGAAAACGATCCATGGCAAATTGTAAGTTGACGAGCTATTCATAAAGAATCTCAAGAATATAATTTCAAGGGAATTATATTCCGATATGATCACTTTCGGCGACCCATTTCGCTTTTAATGCTAGGGATGTGCCTATGCTCTTTATAGACAACAATAAAAATATAATTTAATCGACAATGAAAGTATTGGTTTTATGAAAATGCTATATTGTTTTCATTTTCATCTTTTTCAAAAATAATAAAAATATCGGAAATATAAGAATAATTAATACCTGTTAAACATTTTAGATATTAACATAAGAACAACATTTTATGTAGATTCATTTAAAGAATACGCGAAATAGACAAGCCTAAGTTTGTTTATGTTTTAACTTCTGTCCTAACAGCATAAAAAAATATCAACCGGCTGGCCCAAGTGTCATTACATAAGAGTTGGCGGAGATGGTACTCCTCAGACATATGACTTCATGTAAAGTAATATCCATTCATTGTCTGTACCGCTCTCTGCAGCGCTGGTCATAAAATGCTTTCATCTCTAATTAATGTTTATCACGTGTATAATATTATATTTATCGACTACCGATTAACAGTCACTGAGTAATAGATAAAAATTCTATTTATATAAAATCGTGTCACAGTGTTAGTTGCCATACTCTATAAATAAAAATATATACAACCTCCAATTTTCACCTTTCTATCACTAACTCTTATTTCTTACACCAACTTTTATATGGCGAAACAACGTTGGCCGGGTCAGCTAGTAATAAATATAGAATAGAGTCTGATATACAGTCTGAAGTTGAGTGGCAGCCCTAGCGTATAGTAGCAGGTGCAATCTGAGAATAGAATCCATAAATTGTGAACCTCATAATACAGCCCTCGTTTTCCAATTTATTTAGCATACATTTTTTGCTGAACCTCTCCGCCAAATAGCCATTTCACATTGTATATTTTCCTTAAATTAAGGTAATTTCCCGCTTAATGATCCCATTTGAGTTACGATACGGGTAAGTGAAATAAAATACATATTTAAGAGATAAATTTGTAAGACTTGCAGTTGAATGAAATTTGATTAATAACTTTATACGGGTCTTTTTATGGGGTCACATCGGTTCTTATTTTATTGCAGTCGGTTGTTTACTGAGCCTTGTTTCTACCGCTGCATGTATTTGTTGTGTAATAACTGAAAAATAAGGTTACTTTTTAACACCGATAACTTGGCGATTCCTCTATACTAATAATATAAAGCTGAAGAGTTTGTTTCTTTAAACGCGCCAATCTCAGAATCTACTAGAACGATTAAAAAAAATATTTTAGTGTAAAATAATCCGTTTATTGTGCAAGTATAACATCACGCTAAGATGAATAGGAGAGAAGCAGCAATAAAAAATATTGCGAAAATGACAATCTTTTATATAGCAAACAACGTTTGTGGGGTCAGCTAGTCATTAATAGTCCGGTTATTTGTACTCTTCGAAATTGCAAATTAATTAAAATAAAATATTTCAATGTTAATTCTAAAACGAGAGTGGTAAACCAAAAAAAGTTTTAATATCATCTCCTACATTATTATTATTTAAAATTTATATAACTACGCATTACAAGGCGCGCTTTAACCATTCTCTACCAGCCAACCTTTAGTCTAAGCAGATATCAACAATATAAGTACACTCGTTCTCAATTACACCTAAAATCTGTCAACCTTATTTTGGCCATCGATACGGACATTATGGACCAAGATTACGACTCGATCCCTTTCTGAGAAGTCACCCGAGCTTAGCACTGAGGCAGTAATGGATTTTCGATGATGACAAAACAAATGAAAGTACCAAATGGACCGTGAAAAGGTAATTGACCCACGGACGTTGACGAACACTCCTCAAAAAAGTTGGAGTGTGACGCCCTTCGACAAACAACAGTATTTTAAAAGCTTTGCTCCCCGTACTGGGCAACTAAATCCGAATCCAGCACAACACACCTATATTTTATCAAAGTTGTGTGATTAATATGATTACTAAGAAACTTGATTTGATGTACGAAACATCTTATGGAGACCTGATGGATCCCCAGGATATTCCCGACGGTATGAGAAGTCTACCAACTTATCTAGCGGAGTGGACTGCCCTATATCATAACAGTTTGAGAGAAAATCCGAGCCCAGCAGTGAGGCTGTGGTGAAGAAATTTCTTTCGCAAAGGAAACTTCATCGTTGGTGAAATTGGCCTAGCTAAGTTCTTCATGATATATTCAGATATGTCTGCAGTTGTCACCAGCCTTCTGAATTTAATAAAAACTTCGCTTGTTGCAAATAAGATTCTTACCAAAGAGTGGAGATCTAGTGATTGTGATAATGATGATGCCATACTGGGTAATGGTGCACTTCATTTTGCTCTAACTTACATCCTTTAAAAAAACACGAAACATCACACATGCACCAAAATTAATGAATTCTTTGCATTTAATGAAACCGTGTCGCTAACTCATTCATGGGAAAACATATAAAAATCTATTATAAAGTTCCGTCACTCGTCGCATCTACCATATTGTCCATTGAAAGTTCATGTCGAGCGCATACTTATGACCAACTTTATGATTATTTTACAGAGTAGGCTCCTTGGATATTACGATGTTTATAAAGAAAAGTAATAAGTGTTCTCTGTAAGTTTGAGTAGCAAGATATGTTCGTTGGCAGTTTCTACTTCCAGAGCCTACCTATGTTACCAATTTGCTGAAGCAATGGTGTAACTAGATTTTCGGAAAATATTTATAAAACCTAACGTCAAATACAGCAAAAAATCTACATTACTACGAATAGAATAATTTATCGGTGACCTCTTAGAATACAGTGGACTCAGCGTAAACATGCATTCAGGATTGCAAACATTCTTTCATGCAATTTGACGTCGACTACGATTCATTTTGTATTTAGAAAGTAGGTAGAAGCTTGGAAACGCAAACTATTTGAATGTTCAATAATTTTCTCGTCTACAGGACTTTGCATGGAATTTTCGAATAGAATTTGCGATCGTCATGACGTTACCGCAGTGAAAAATGTAATAACGACCGGCTTGATGTATCGACGTTGACGGAGCAATTGGCCGGGGGAATTGGAAAGTGGAATTTGAATTGAGTTTCCCTAGTGCACCAACTTTTAGCCTTTTTTTTGGGAATAAGGTAACGATCCATATTACGCGTGTTATTGCCCATTAGTTATCCAATCCTGGGGAAGCCTGAGGCTTATTTCATTATGCGGCTTCAGTGCGAATTAGAAGATTAGGGATAAGTGGCCAAACCGGGTATGGGAGATTCGTCGTCCTGCCAAGATGCTATGATTAGCTAACGATAACTAGCGCGAACGAAAGTATAGGACGCCCCCCAACACGATGGACTGATGACCTGAAGAAGACGGCGGATATCCGCTGGATTACGAAG
>DWPQ01001299.1:0-12608 GCA_018251795.1 Perichares adela | reverse complement strand
ACTATTAGGAGCGAAGAAATAATGGAAAATGTGAAAAATGGCGAAACAACGTTGGCGGGGTCAGCTAGTTATTAATATACATGTATAGATAGCTCTTTTAATCGTCCTTAGCAGGCAAAGTAACGTTGTTTATCAGTAAAGGATCATATCTCGTTATTAATCATCCAAAAATATTAGCTACTACCATAACATCAGCTCATCAGACACTGCTCGAACACCTTCCACTTCATGCAGTAAGGTTTATTAGATGAGAAACCTTAATTAGCAAGTTTTTTCAGTTCTTTTTGCTACATGCTAGAAGCTTTAGATTGCAAGATTTCTTAAGTCACGTATTTCCAAACACAGCAGCTATATATTATAGCAGCAGGTTTCAAGCTTGGCTAATTCCAGGATCGCGCATCGCTACATTCTTGGGCGTCTAATAACTAATTAAGCTCCTGCCCACCCTTCTGATCCGCGCAGGATTGCACTTGACTGTGTTCAAAAACGACAGTACTTTAAGGTTTACTAAAAAAAACCGTGCCTTCTATAATCTTGGAGCTACTTTGTAATATTCTGACTTAGTGTTCTTTCCTTACCTTTAATTTTTTTTTATTTAATCTCGATTTTTTTTATTAATCGCAATATTTTATACCTGAATATTTTACACATCACATTCATAAAAGAAATTATAAAAATATCAGTGGGTAATAAATCACCTGCTTGATTTCATTATACATATTTATACCATTTCTTTATGTGAAAAGCCGAAAACAACAGGCAAAACACCTGAAGGTACCTAACTGGGTACCGTCGATCGACGTGTATAGTACAATGTCATATATGTTGCCGACCCAAAAGAAAGGGGGATTTGTACATTACTCTCTAATACTGCAACAGTATCGTAAAAAAATACGTAAATTTTTTCACGGTTGACTACGAGGGTGGTATGCCAAGAAAGGGTAGCCAAGTAAAAATCCCTGCCACCAACCATCTATTTAAATATATATTGTTTTTAAGAATATAAATTTGAGAACTTAAAATTACATCATAAAAAAAGAACATAATATTTACTTGAGGTAAATTAATAGAGTACAAGCAATATAAATAATGTGATAAATTTTTCAAATACATTGACAACATCTTTACATTGACATTAATATCCCGGATACATTATGCACTCGGCCGGTGGTTGTATCTGTCATCGTGACAAGTTATTGTACAATGTTTGTGACAAATGCAAAATATTTTACTGCGAATGCGGCCCTGTTGTGCATCCATGATAATCTCTGTATCGCGATTGTTATTATAAACTTTATGCTTTACTCGATTACAGTTGAGTCGTTCGAAATCCGAACAGAATAATGTAATTTTCGAAGCTTTAAATTTTGTTTGTTTTTTACGCACCGCGCAATCGCTTGTGGACCGGTAAATGGAGTCCATACGGTTCGATTTTACTTTTGAGCGTTTTAACTGCTTTGGCTTCAAAATACTGGCCAGCTATAAAATACACGTTCACTACCCCGCCCACATCGGCTGGACTGCCAGCTTCGAAAAATAAAAGAGACTAATCCGCGATAATGTTCGCCGTAATAACAGCCTGAATATAATTAAATGAAAGAAGAAACAAATTTGAGTCGATAGCAGTCATTAAGTCTTTAAATTAGTCGGAAAAAGAGCATTGATATCATACCGGTAAGTTGCAGTCAATGATATTTTTGTAATTAACGATTTTATTGGCAGATAATTTGCCGAACATCTTTTCCGATATGTTCCATTACAGTAATTTATTGACAATATAATATATGCGATAAATGTTTCGTTTGCATTAGATAGGTAGGTAAATTATATGTTTTGTGCCTAAAATTTATTGAAAAGAAATCTTTTTAAAATATTCTGTTTTGAAATTTCTGAACGACAATAAGCGCACCTAAGTGACAAATTACTCCAAAAATCTCGACAGCAAATTGTCGTTATTAAGTTAAATAAATAAAGACCTCAAAAATATTATGAGTCTTATTTTCTTGCGGCAATATATCGTAATAATTTACGTAAAGAAAAAATATCGTTAAGCGCGACTCGGACATGCGATGAAGGTTCCGTACGTGACAAAAGTAACAGCTAAACATTTTTTTTTTCAAAAGATTATGTACGAATGCAATAAAGGACAAATACTATTAATACTTATTTAATCTGCTGTAAAATATATATATTAAAATATTTATGAAGAATATTATTAAATTTATATATTTCAATTGCATAGAATATCTAAAAGTGTTAATTCCATTAATATTTCGAATACAAAGTTTAATAGTTCCATATGATATATTTACTTCGTTCCATTTTAATACCTACGGAACTTTGGATACGGTAGCATGCCAAGCAATGCGCCTCTGGGCTATCATTTTGACAGAAAAAACAACATGGCGGAGGATGATTGCGCGCGAAACCGATCGTCACGAGCGCATTCCACTAGCACCGTACGCGTGCCGGAACAAAAACTATGATATGAAAGTAATTTACGCTGGGACACCATATTATCCATATTACTGAACCTGTATAATACATAATATAATAAATTGTATAAAATACTGGTAGAAGCGAGATACAGTAATTTAGAAACGAATGCATTTGTTGTTACCGGTAAAGAACAGTTAAAGAAACCCGTTGAAAATTAGATAATAGTCCTTTTACACCCCAAAGAGAATACCCCACGGTAATATTTTTCGTCCAACAGCTTAGGAATTTACTTCGGCTACTATCTTTAAACCGCGCTTAGACTTATTTTAACTTTGCTTTTGTTTGCAATATGGATAACTATCTTTGTGTAATAGTGTAAGATTTTCGTAAGTCACCAAAATTGTGCACTCAAGATGCACTCAGCTCAAGCTTAGGCTGAATCAAAGTGACGTTTACTGTCAGCTTGAAACTTAAGTTTGACATAAGTCAAAATACTTACGCCATAAAGATCTCAGGCTAAGACTTGCGACTATGAATTAGAAGGTTCACGGCAACCGTGCCCTTTGGTAAAAAACACAAGAACCGTTATGCGCCGCGCACAAAACCCTCAGATACGAAAACATAACTTCGGAATTTACTTCGTATTATTGGTTATAGTAACAATATGGTAATATTTGTTCCCTAAAATAGGAAACAATGGGAAATTACCATGCACGGTGATCGCGGCTGATGATCGTACTCGTTATTATACAGCATTGAATTCTTTATTGAGTAATTTCCCGTATTTAGGATTATGGTCAACATGAATAGGGTTTAAAGACACGTCCAAAGATATTGTCTCACTGGAATATTAAAACCTGAAATAGCATTTAGAAACAGTTGGAACCGACTGCAATTTATGGTTTACTCGTAGGAAATGTAATTCTAAAACTGATTTTGTCGAGTTATATAATTTAGAATACATTACATTACAAGTTAGCGGTCATAAATAATAGCAGTACTGTTAATACAGAAGGCAATATATTGTTACCAATGGATGTTTAACTTTTTGTTCATAAGCTATAAATTTGCGAAAACGTACCTATAGGGATTGTTTTTGTGATTTATCATGAATTACATGTATATTTCGTTTATTATAGATTTTAAAATTTCGAATAAAAAAAACATTCAGTTCATTCTCTTATCTTTTGTCATACGAATGCCTAATGGTATATTAATATGTACAAAAATAAATAAACAATGAATTTTAATTTGAATATGTATATTAATTAATAAAGATTCCGGGTATAAGTATTTAAATACAGTATTAGTGCATCAAATACCTAATGTTATATGGAAGCTCATTGATCTAGGTATATTAAAAAGCAACGGTCCCAATATTGACCCTTCAGGCACTCCTATAGCTACAAATGCTCCTTAAGATTTCATAGCTTCGCAACTACTGTCAATGCTAATAGTATTAAATCCATTTATAAAGCTAATATTTTACTTTCGCATCAATTATTAGAGAGAGATAGATAGATATATTAGAGATAGATATATGAATATGATAATGTCTCCATATAAGACAATCAACCCCAAATCGAGTTCTCCACAAGCAGTACAGCGTTACACACGAAAAAGTAATTGTCGAAGAACGCCAGGAATCCCGTACATTCGTATGCGATTTCGCAGGTATAATCCAATGGAAGATAAAAGAGTTGGAACTTAATACATCCAAGGGAGTTAAGATACATTCCTTACTCGGCAGGTTTACACAAATAATTCGCTCAGGGAACATTGGGGACGCATTAAAAAATCATTGATCTATAAGCATCGCAGGGAGACATAGGAAGAGACATACATTGTAAACGTTCTGAATAAATAGTTTTGGTGTACAAATAAAGAACTTGGACAATGTAACTAAGTACATTCAGAGTTGTGACGTAGACAACAATGTAATTTTAAATTGGTTTCGAAGTACATATTGGTTATACTGAATGGAATACCTACTACCTTATTATACTGCGGTATTATTAAGTTGTAAGTATATTGAAAAAAAGATGAGGTTATTTTTATCTTCCTATGCTTTAGATGAAATGCATCGATCGCTATCGTTTGTCGGCTAAACACAGCGGTTTGGAAATGTATGTATGTTAAATTATTACTCACACGTTTTACAAATTGCTTCAACCGTAACTCATTGCATGTTGAAAACAATTCCCATGAAATCCATGCTCGTATTCGGCTTGCCTTTTAACTAAACCATCAAAAATTACAGAAATCCGGCCCCAAATTATTGTGTGATTTGTCTCGGTGGGTCACACGTTAATTGTTTTATACTCGCCAGGCAAGAATCGTAATTATCCCGAGGCATACAATAAGAAAATAGGCGGGAAAAAATAGACAAAGGGTGACCGACGACGCCATTTTTTCTTTTATTTCAACCCACTGTCCATACCTGGCGGCTCCGAGATCCAATATAGCCTTTTATTTTTTATTTACACTTTTTTACCCATCCTTTAAAATATCTAATTTTCATTTAACCTTCATACGTGTCAGATTTTAGAAACTTCTAACTCTTATATTATATTCAACTATATAACATAATATATAACGTAGATTTATGTATAAATTACTATTTTCTTCTCCTGTATTTTGTATACATCGTTTTTTTTTTACAATGTAATTGTAGGTAAAAGTGCAGCACGATTTGGTGGCTTTGTTTGACAGATGAGTCAAAAAAAAAATTCAAAATTCAAAATTCATTTATTCGAAGTAGATTTTTACAAACACTTTTCGAAAGTCAATTTATGCCATCGCTTCAGCAAGTCCCTACGATGAGTAGGCCCTAGAAGAAGAAGCGGCAAGAAACGGCAAGAAAGTGACATAGATACCTATGGAAATGACATAAAACCCATGATAAACCGTCGGCTCCCATTAAACATTGCACGATTGTAATAAACGGATGTGCGTATCAACTCAGGTTCATCAAACAAGTTTATTATTTGATGTCAGGTTCTTGAATATGTTCTCATAATAACTGAAACCCATTATAGATAACAGATAACCTTTCCGCTTGACTCACAAAAAACACTCTATAGAATTCCTTAATTTATTATTTAATAAGCGACGCTGGACAGTTCGGGTCTTCGTAAAGTAACTTTTCGAGTAGAATGGAAAATCGTTTTGAGAGAAATAATTACACAAGACGCTGGCCAGTTCGATTATCAGCCTCCTATTAAAACGAAATTTTAATAAAGCGAACAAGGGCCGATTCCGTCGGTTATTTTTCAAGATTGTTGAAACAATCGACGATCATTACGGGCGAATACGTTGACATCAGTCGGTGCTGCCGTGACCCGAGATTTAACAAACAGGTTCAGGAGTGAACTTTTAAAATAAAACAACAATCGCAGCTACTCCTCATTAGTGGCCACCGAGAGCACTAAGATATGTTTAATTGATGCGCTCAATTACTCTAAACGTTCATTCTATTTCCCTACGTGGCGATGTAGCGAGTTTAATTTTCAATTTCTTCCTCTATACTTTAACCCAAATCCTCAGTTAACATCCTGTCTCTAAACAGACGCAAAGAAACAATAAGGGCCATAGGTAAAAGGACGCGCCGTCACGTTTGAGATGCATTCACCAACCAATGTTAAATCCATGCAGAGAGTTTCATACGGCAAGCATTACATTACGTGCGGAGTATAATTCAAATTTCACGTCAAGCCATATGATGCAAGGTGGGCAACAATGTATACTGCTTAAGGATAAAAGTCCTACGCTCGAGCGTTTAATGGTAAGGTCGGGGAATGCGGTCCGTGAGAAAAAAATACTCTCGCTTCCGATGCGCATCGCTAGATAGCGCAGGTGGTGAACGCCGCGCGCCCGTTGCCCGCTCAAAAGAATAGTTTCTTTATTTTTAGGGTTCACGAAAGAAAAAACTCATTATCTAAAATTTGTTGCTACGTCTTCTAGTGTATGAAATGTAGTCTCTTGTTATTGTGGGTATTTAATTAAATAAATAGACGATAAAAAGTCATCATTCATTATGTTAGTTTGCTCTATTGTCATCGTACTATATTTGATTTGATTTCGAATATGCTTGTATTTCGCTTCCTTAATACCTGGTAAATGTTCGACAAACGAACAGATAAGTCCAAAACGATTAGTATACCCCATGGACGACCTTGAAAGGCATCAATGACGTGTCACCAGTCCAAATGAAAATCAAAGACTCCCTTATTATCGGCCTTAGGTAAGCTTAAAATTAGCTTTTACGCAAACTATTTACTCACTAATAGTTACCTACAATAACCTCACAAGTATATAGGCCTTAATAACTCTAATATGATGGTAAATTAAAGCCACGGTCATTTGTACCAGATACATTTTACAGATATATTTTAATTAATAATTTTGTTAAAGGAAACTCCAAATATAAATCTCAGAAATTAAAATTTACTTAACATTTTATGAATATTTTATTTTTAGAACCAATGTTCCTTCAGGGCTATATACACAAACATTAATTTTGCTCTAGTCTATTCTAAGTCTAGTCTAGTCTAGGCTAAGGGTCTCGTAATCAAAGAATTCTAGAGTGAACTGAAAACTGCCGCTCAAATCTAAACTGGTGTAAGTTTAATTGTCAAGAGTTTAACGGGACGCGTTAATAATATTTCTGTGTAGATTCTAAAAGGTATATACATAAAGAACCTTTCAATTATGCTCGGTTACCATCCTGATTAGGAGTGATTCATCGCCTAGCGACCTCCCAAGGAAGAACCTAGCGTCGTTCGTTCGTCGTTGTCTTCGACAGTTGTTAAGCAGGATGCATCAAGGAAATGTGGTTTATCTTATCTTTACCTATGGTGGTTCATTTTACCTTACAATCCAGATTACAAACCCAGTTAATATTTATTGTGATTTAGTTTAATCTATATATATAAAATTCTCGTGTCACATTGTTAGTTGCAAAACTCCTCCGAAACGACTAGACCGATTTTTATGAAATTTTGTACGTATATTCGGTAGGTGTGAGAATAGATTGTTAACTATTTTTCATCCCCCTAATTTATAAGGGTGGCCCACGCCCAACATATTTTATTTTATTTTATGAACAATATTTTTTTTATTATGGGGCATCAAAAAATAGATACAACTCCCAATTTTCAACTTTCTATCACCAACCCCTATTTATACCAACTTTTATATGGCGAAACAACGTTGGCGGGCTCAGCTAGTATTAAATATAATAATATTTTCATCAATAAAAAAATACATAATGAACCCTTGTCACTCTCATGGACTCCAGCTGACTATTTTTTCAACGAATGGAATTCGGTAGCAAGTTGACATTCTCTTTTTATTACCTACTTATTATTAAGCTCGGCGTGATATCCTTTATCCTTGTGCAGTAAGCACTCATCGTTTTGATTTGTAAATATTTATTAAGGTGCCCCGAGCCACACTCGCAATAAGTTTTCTTGGAATCACGGTATAGGTAGCTGATTAAAATTGTTTTTTTGTTCTAATGTAATATTGTAATTTGATTTTACATTGTAAGAAAAATCCAGAGACAAGCAATTTAAAAATTAATAACTTGAAATGATAAGTTTGTAAACCTTTTTTGTCGGTTTGAGACAGGATTATTTTGAAGTTGATTCGTTTGATGTGTTACGTCACTAAGTCCAAACTTCCGGCGTAAATCCGCCAAATAAATGAACGGGTTATTTAATTACAGATCCAATTAAAACTGTGGCGTTAGTAAAATGTTTCGTTTAACTTTGATTAATTAGCTGAACTAAGTGATAAGAAAGATGAGTAGGTAAATACATTATTGTATCGTCATAAATAACAAGTCTACATTTTAATGATTCTGATCTATTTTCATTTTTTATTACTCTTTGATGGACTTTAAAACATAAAGAGGTTATATAATTTAAATTAAGTTTATTTATAATGTAACTTTTACCATCTAATGGTGAGTGGTACCGCCGCCAATGGACAAATGCTTAGCCAGAAAATAAAAAAGATAATAGTAGGCCATGAAGGGAAGGTAAAAAACCTTATCACGAGAAAATTATCTTGAGACACATAATCTTTGGTGCATATGTATTATTTTCAATGATTGAAAAGGAGCTCACACAACAAACACCACTTTGTAGGCTACTTTTTTACGCTTATTATTTTAATTAATTTAATTTAGTTTTAGGTAAATACTAATCGTTGTATTAGTTACATTTACAATATATATTTTGGTATTTTTAGATAAAACGTACAACGTGAATTTGTGCATCGTTACCAGGGTTCGATAAATGGGGTTACAGTCAAGTTATATCAAATTCTATATTTGTAAATCATAACTATTAGTCCCTAGTTAAATTACAATAGTCTCCCAAAGTACCTGGTTACTAAATTAAACCATGTTCACAGGTAGAGCCGACGGGCTCGGCGTCGCTGGGCGCTGCGTCTAGGGCTCTCTTCGTGGAGAAGGTCCGGGCGTCCAACGCGGCATGCCAGGCTGGCGACTTCTCAACAGCCGTGGCTCTGTATACAGATGCACTGACGCTTGACCCTGCCAACCATATCCTCTACAGCAATCGGTAAGACACATGAAGCATTACTAAAAGACATGTAACAGTTACATACTTTTTAATAAACACTATACACCACTAATACATTTACAATCTTTATTTAATTACAATAGTTAAACTTTCGTACAGTAATATGGGCGTTAGAACTCAAGTCTCTCAAGTGTCAGACGATCCGTCGTACTGGGTTTCGTTCCCCGCCACAATAGTGTTGCCATATTTTATTTCGTAACTTATTCAACAGGGTACTCCATGAGCAGATAAAGTCGACTTGGGCTTAACAATGTATGATGGATATAACGCCTTACATAATATTAAAGCTCTTTTATAATTCAAACATGGTAACGGTAAATCTATATGTAACAAATTCTCACCCTGTCAATATATGGGACATTCCATCGAAACTACACCAAGGCCCCTGTAACCTTGCTTTAGATCGCAAGTGTCCATGACTCAAACCGCATAACGCAATTTAAATTGCGTTCTATTGCTCATGAAAACTAAAACTCTTGTTATGTCCAATTCCATTCAGTTTATAGATTTAAATCGTATCTCTTTGTTTATAGTAGCCTAGTACGTTGCCTATTGACGGCCTTGACGGCGTTGCCTGGCGGTCCCAGGTTCGATTCCCGATGTAATATTTATAATGTCTTATTAAGTCGTGCCATCTGCAATCCCAGGGCCGGGGCAAGAGTATGAGAGCGTTTACTTATTAATTATTTATTGCTATTAATTTATTACACACTACTTTCTAACTAGCATGTAGATACCACATTCTTGAACTGTAATAAGGTTTCGTCTCAAACAGCCGATAAACCTGTACATAACATAGAAAATTCAATTAGCGAAACGTCTACTACAATTTCCTGAAAATGGCGTATCGTAAGAAAATAAATTAGTCACAAGTCGAGTACTAAAACAATATTAATTTTGTTTATTTATTTATTATTTTATTTATTTATTATATATTTTATTATTATTTTTTAAATTGTGGCAACTCATAAGTTTCGGGCGAGTTAAATTCGCCTCATAATCGATTACTAATCGTTATCTCCACATTACAATGATATTTTGGATGATTACTAATCATAACATCATCACAGTCATAACTGCGCTCTTGGATTGTATTTTCATTAACTTTATGATCAGCAGTTCAAATTTATGAATTTATTGCAGTTCTGCAGCGCGACTGAAGCAGGGTCAGTTTGCAGCTGCCCTACAGGACGCGACGAGGGCTCGGGAGCTTTGCCCTAACTGGCCCAAAGCTTACTATCGCCAAGGTAAAACTACTTCGTATAACTCTAACGTTTAACCATAATGTTGAAGAGAAATAGACAAGAGCGTTTATTTAGTGGTTCATTTATATTACATACTAGCTGATCCCGCCAATGTTGTTTCTCCATTTTTTACATTTTCCATTATTTCTTCGCTCCTAAAAGTTGCAGCGTTATGTTATATTATTATAGCCTATAGTCTTCCTCGATAAACGGACTATCTTACACCGAAATAATTTTTCAAATCGGTCCAGCAGTTCCTGAGATTAGCGCGTTCAAACAAACAAACTGTTCAGCTTTATATATTAGTATAGATTTTGTTTGTATTATTAATAACCATTCAATGACACACATCCAAACATGTGCATTAAGTACACATATTCAAATCACACATCGGTGTATTAAATTTCCGAGACGTATTATTAAAATTGAATCATGAATTATCTACGCGTATATTTCCAAAAGCCTGATTTGATTTTAAATAGAATAATTTATTGCAAACAATAGGAACGAAAACAAAGTTTAAAATTATAATACAAAGGATTCAAGTTCCATTTCAACCTTGAACGATTCCTAACCGAAACGAACGTATTTGTATTGTTTTGGGTTCGATATTTCAAAGTTTACATACATTAAGCTTTGATGGAAAAATAAATATAGGGTCCACACAATATTTTTGAGAGCACGTCGAAATAGACGTATCGGATTACATAGAGTCCTTTGTGTGATAATAATTTCTTTCTATGTTGTTTCTGTTACCTGGGCACGTCGGGACATTCACGTTTGATTGGAAGGGTGGTAAGTCAAGATAGTAAGCCAGGTAAGTAACAAATTCTCTACAACCATGAATGAGTACTATCAGGATTTAACCGGGTGGTAGCGATATCCAAAAGCTCGTACGTTGTTCAGTAGGGTGTACTACGTGCAAGTGAGGTTTAAGTGGGCTTAAAGATAGTGTAGATTATTTACACGTAGAACCCTTTACACTTTACTCTTAGAACCCTTTACACTTAGAACCTTTTACACTTTACACTTAGAACCCTCAATATGTATCAAGTGTTATCACAAAGTGTATTAGGTGTAACCAGTTGTGCTCGCGGCTTCGCCAGCTTGGAAATTGGTGTGCTACAAGATTTTTCCTTCGTAAATTAGACTTACTTAGTTATAATATTCTCCCGCTTAACTTACAAATTAAAAAAACATTTTCTAAATTGTGCTAATCTAAACCATTCTCAAATCCCCTTGAACACACACCAAATTTCATCAAAATCTGGCCAGCCGTTTACGAGGAGTTCAGTGACACACACACGCACACAAGAAACATAATATATAAAGATATCGCGTGTAACTAATGATACCATTATTTGCATGCTTTGTATTCATTTTCCTATTCGATCCAACGTCGACATTTCCACTTTCACTGCGTATTGTAAACTAGTTGAATTGCTTTACATATGTTTACCACGCTATATTATTAAATTTTCTACTTAATTAATGCATTAAATCAGTTTGTTCCTCTATATCCTTACTTTTATTTCCTGCTACTGTTGTTCATTAATTCGACAAATAAGTATTGTAGAGACAGGAAGCTAGGTAAGCAATTTGATGTATGGAAGGGCCTCCGTACTCGCGCTATGTCTAGATTAAAATATACGGTCAAATGTATGTTAAAATTCATGATATATGCAAAAAGTATTGTGATGTCATATACCAAAGAAATAAATATTTAATTCACGTTCAATGTGATACAATTAATATTAATAAAATAGAAAGGTAGAATATGATGTAGGTGAAGTTGGTATATTATCCCACAACTTTAAAAAATGTACAGGGTTATTTCAATACTAGCTGTGCCCGCGGCTTTGCCCACATGGAAACCAGTGTGTCATAAAGGTTTTCCCGCATAGATTCCGAAGCCGTCGGAATTTTTAATGTGAGATATTATAGATACCTATTTTTTTATTTTTGCTTTTCTTTACCAGGAGTAGCCTTACAATGCCTGGGTCGGCACGGCGAAGCCCTAGCGGCGTTCAGCTCGGGGCTGGGCGTGGAGCCCTCGTCGCGGCAACTGCTAGCTGCTCTTGTGGAAGCGTCGCTCAAGTCTCCTCTGCGAACTACACTGGAGCCCACGTTCAGGCAACTGGAAGCTATGAAGTTGGACCAATCACCGTTCGTACTCATTTCGGTTAGTTCATTTTTAGTTTTTTTTTATATCAATAACCAAGAAACGATCAGACAGATACATGTATATATGTACATATATACTAGTTGACCCCACAAACGTTGTTTCGCCTTATAAATTATTGTTTTAAAAAAT
>DWPQ01001298.1:0-12623 GCA_018251795.1 Perichares adela | reverse complement strand
CCGCTACAGGCCGGACCAGCTCCAACGTACGGTGATACGTTGCCGTGACGTCACACACCATTCTCAAACACACATGACATGTCCAATACGTCACTGTATACGAGATCATACGTCAATCTGGTATATATCCGGTAGATACAAGATCTTGTAGCTTGGATGGATACTGCGTAAAGAAAGGTTTCGCTTGCTTGATTGGCCGACAACGCCTCGGTGATACCCATAAGGTAACGATTTTTATACACAAACTTACCGAACTGCCCACACGGGCAGCGGTGAAAAAGCAGCCCACATTGACTGCAGCGCCACCTGCAGGATCCAAATGTATTTTCAAATAATCTAGGAACCCATAGACACGTACACAAAAAAAACATCCAAATCGGACCAGCCGAGAGTTAAGTAACAAACGCACATATAAAAGAATTACATATAATAATGTTCGTTACGTTCAGACGAGCAGACTCCATGAAGTTACTGTAGGTGAATAGAGTAGGAAAGCTAGCCTAAATGTGTCCATCGAAAAAAATTAGATAACTATCTGTCTCGCTTTTTTAACGCATATTAGACAAAAATACTATGGGTCATCTTCCCTCTTTTATTATTTGTTGGATACTCTCACTCTATACTGTATATATAATGCTGTGTTCTATGTTAGACACCAATCGGAAGTGACAGGACGTCGACAATGGCTTTGACGTCGGATATCATCGTAACTTGAACCGTAAACTTGGTATCGTCACTATCTCGTTTTTCTTCAAATACGTTATTTCACGTGATCGGATATCGGCGGTGGCCGGTGAGGTGACCGTCGCTCTTGGCATACAAATGACTGGTCAATGTGTGTGTACACTGTACAGTTATGTACGTCCTACACTAAAAACCGTGTCGATTTTATTTCTGAATGTTTAAAAGGAATACTGTTATAACATAATAATAATTAAAATTTTAAATTTAAGCTGTTATGGTCCTGTGTTTGTGTGATGCTCTTGTATTCTGGTTAATACGAAAGGCCATGCAAATAATCGATGTCGCAAACGCCTGAAAATAATTAGTGCAGCTCCACTTTAAGTAACACAAACTATTTAAAATGGTTATCGTATTTGTGTCGAGTTTCTTGACAGTTCTCTTTAAACGTAGCTTATTTATTATTTTATCTTTAATGTAAAACCTTAAAAAGGGGGTAAAATGTAGAAGCAAGTTAAAGTAGAGTAATGAATTGATTCGATTATAGGTGTCAGTCTAGCTAATAAGGTAGTTAATGTCTAACATTACGAAAACTGTACCATTGAGTCTTGACAATTCCAAGTTTAAATCAGTAAAATTTTGTCCCATTGAAAGGCTTACGTTTGACACCACAAACACGTGATAAAGTTTAGGGATGCGAGAGGCTCCGTCCAACTTAAGTCACCCTCACCTGCCCGTGGTTTACCACCCTGCTGAATAAAGAACCTTAAGGCCCATCCTACTGAAGGTCTTTGGGCTCCGTACCACCCAGGTCAATCCTGAACATACTTCATGGTGATAGAATTCTTTATCAGGCTGGCTGGCCTGGCTTCCTTTCTTGACTTACTTCCTTAGGTGTTCCATCTAGTCGGTTGTCGGATATAAATAAAAAAATTGTTGAGCTATGACTTTCAAAACATATCCCCACCTGTCCCAACATGTTCCGTTCTAAAACCGTGCAGTATTGAGAACTAACAATATTCACAATAACAGATCCCGGTAACAGGACACACACCCACAAAAACTCGGCCCCATACAAACATGACATCTCGAAATCAACTAGCCGCGCCATCTGGTGCGCCTTCGCGAAATATACACATGTCTTTTTTCCAGATGATTTGCTTATTAGACCACTGTGCACGCCCTACAATACATTTTAAACTCTAATTCCATCCACATAAATTTTAATTTAATTTGTCTGTAGTTTAAAATTTCGGTGGTTTATTTTTATATAATGTGCACTGTATTCGCTGGCGGTAAAGATTATAATCGATTGCGGCGTGCGAGTGTAATTTTTTTCGGAAGTAATATAATTCATATGGCAAGGAGCGGGTCAGGTTTCGCAGCAGATGCGTCTCGGCGCACGCGCACGCGCTCAGCTCCAGTTAGTTGTGCAGTTGTTCTCGTTATTTTAGGGTTGAGTTGACTCAAGGGCCAAGCTGTTGTGGGGCAAACATCTTTAGTACTCTGCAACGGGATATAATAAAACCATTTTCGCGCTCGAGCCTTGGATTCCCCTACCCTAACTATACTCTAATCGCCTTATATTTGAATGGCTTAAAATTAATCGCATCAAATGATATTATAAATTACGTATAATGAAGTTGTAATTGAGTAAACTATCGCGGCCGGGGCTGTAATGTATATTTATTATAAAACGGTTATCATTAACATCACCACAGCCCCTTGTGCCACTGGCTGGCTCGAGTCCCCTCACAGTCCACCACGCTGGCCAAGCGCAGAGTTGCAAATTTCATACATCTTTGAGAACATCGTAGACAACCCTCAGGTGTTCAGGTTTCCTCAAGATGTTTAACCTTCACCAAAGCAAGCAATAATCTCTAATACGCAAATAACTTTGTATAAAAAATTAATATAGCTAGATAATAGTCACAACCAGCTTTTTCATTTTGTTACTAGGGCTGGGGGAGATTAGACAAATATGCGTGAAACAATAATTACTATAAAAACTGTAATTACAAATACCTGTCAACTGAAGCATAGGCGAGGAACTAGGAACAAATCTGAATTACCGAGATCCTTCTCTGAACTCCAGACAGTGGTCCCTCGAGCAGCACGCTCGCGCCACCCGGCCCGGTCCAGCAGCTGCGCACGCAGCTGTGCGGCGGCGCAGGCGCAGGTAACACGTGCGACAAGTACTGAATTTGCATGCCGCTAGATGAATGCCGACTGATCCAAAGGTCAGACGAGAAAAAAATCGCGGTACATTATTAATTATGATCAATGACAACTTGAATGTCATATTTAAAAATGAAAAAATATTGCGCTATTGGTAAAGGTTTACTTACCCGCCCGCACACACTGCTACTGTTTCTGTTAGGTTTCACAACACACACATAGGTACATGAAAAATTTGCATCGAGAAATACATCTACGAGTTCGTCTCATCGTCCGCGCTAACAGTGGCTTAATCAAAGTATTGATTCATAGAATTAACTACTCAATGCGTTGGTGTTATCCTTAAACCCCACGACTACATACTCATTTATTAACAAAAGGTAAAAGAAATATGAAAAGTACGCTATCCAAAAAGCTCTCAACCGACGTTGATAGACGTTGCACATTCGTGAAGGAATGTCATTTACATACTACCCTCGTTAAGTAGCCGTGACGTCACGTGTGCACGCAACTAACGCACTTATGGTAATTCGCGATCTCTTCCCCGTCGCGGGATCGCGTGACGGACCTCTCCCTGTCCACCTCCCCCCTCCCCCCTCCTGTTGCATAAGTGGTGTTTTTGCATAGCACATGGAAATAACTAATATATCCATTATTTCATGTAAAAAATGGACATGTTAGGAATAAAATACGGGTATCATATTATTGTTCAAAAATTGAAACGGACAGTCCGCCCACTTCATGCTGAAGCTGAAGTAACACTTCAGTAGTATTTCTCCAATCCGTTGCAGTTGTTTTCGATCCAGAGCGCCAAACAAACGTTTAATATCCCTTAAAACTTCCTTATTTTACGCTGCTTTGGGCCAGTGAGTGTTTCTTGGTGAGAGTTATTTCAGGCAACTAAATAATATAATATGCAAGTTAACTCCCTAAACTTCGCATAGTATGTAAGAGACGGACACCTTACGGTTAGATCCAACAACCTACCTATTCCTTATTGGGTACTAGAGCAACTGTAACATTTGCATTTCAATAAACAAAGATTTGTACATTATCTATCTCCGGCATTGATCCTTCGCTCGAAGGGCGTATTGTTTATGAGATATAATTGTTTCCTCCGTTGTTCAGAGGGTGCACCATGAGAGTATAACATTAACTTCGACTCAACGATTGGTGGTGCCCTGAAAAAATACTATCAAATAGCAAATTCAATTGCCTAAGTAACAAATGACGGTAAAAATATATTTTTTCCAAATTATAGTTAACTTGAGACAACTCTGTCCCACAAACTCTGTTATATATTTGGACATCGGAAGCCGTCATAAAAAATAAACTGCTCACACAACTACATAATGCAACTAATGATATGATTGGGATGAACCACGAACCGTGCTCCGGATCGAGATTTTGTAAATTACACGCCGCACCGCCGCACCGCCGCGCTATTAGGTTGTGCTAATTTGTTGTACCTCCAGACAATTACGAGTAGCTTATTACAAGATAATATACAGCTTAGCATGCTAGCAAACTTATTAAAGTTGTCCTACACATAATAAAGACTGAATCGAACAGCCGTGTAATGACATAATCGGTAATCAAGTTACTTCTGTAACTTTTTGCCATAACCTTATGATTGCACGGAGTTCCATCTGGAGACACAGACAAGGAGGTGACCACGTTATTTTTCTTGGATTTCGTTGGTCTCTTTACAAAATCCTGACCGTACTCGTTATCAGTGGTACCTCTTTTACGCGTTTCGGTTTACTTTCAATAATACTGACTATGATGCTGGTACCTCGGCTTCCTACTATCCTACGTGTCGGTGCCGGTGGTGTTCATGGACGGTAGCTACCACTTATCTTTGGTATTTAAATTTTTAAATTAAAAAAAATTTTAAATTTAAATTTTAAATTTTAAATTTACATTTAAATTTAAATTCTACTTCAGATGATCATCTTACCTACCCATCACTCGTAAGCTTGTTCGATCGCGGTATAGTTCTGCATGGCCCGCAGTCATTTACCCGTCAAAACATTGCGTGAGACTCACTTCGTAGCCTTTTTCAACCGATGATCAAGTGTTTATTTCACGTTTATTTTCAACGCGCAAAAAGATATTTTGCGTGTTCGCATACGCGCAGGTGATCGTATTGTTTCCGAAACATACAATTACCGAAGCGTGTATCCGAACGCACGCGCTGTTCTATTTTCGAAATGTTTTTGTTTTTTCTCCTTTTGACGCCATGTTTGCAGACTATGTGATTATGGTGTACATTTGTATAATGTCGATGTAGGCTACATTACAATTTTAAGACTTTGGAAAACCATTACTAAATGATGAAGAAGTTAAATTTGCCTTATTAAACGCATACATGTTCAAAACCTACTCATACACGTACACAGGGTACCACGATGTATAATTAGGTCTTCGTTTAATTTAACTTATTTACGTGCAACGTCTTAAAGTTTTAATGTCCTGACGATTTGTAAGTATGCACTGTAGTTTAATTTAAAAACAAAGTGAATAAGATATCGGTTTTACATAACGTGTCATTAACTAAACTTTTCGCTCTAACCGATATTGTAATCCACTGAAAAATGGCAAGCATTAACTCAACCACAATAGCGCTACTTAACTTAAATTAACCGCTCCCCGACCGCACTTAGGGGTCGCAATTTGAATAAAAAAAATTAAGGAGTCAATGCCCCCAGCGCCATCTGGCATGCGCGCGCGCCTTATTTGTACCCCGTAGCAACACCGTACAAACTTCCAACATGTAGTAAAATACACAAGTACTTAATATTTTAAACTCTATGACCACTAAGTAAAGCATCAAAAATATTTACCATTTTTGCTATCGGCTTCTTCAAGTTCCAAGGGGGTTGTTTCGAAAACTTTAACGTTTTGTCAACAAATCGTCATTCTTAATGCACTAACAGCAGAGTTCGAAATTGATTGACTTTTAAATATAGCATTTTTGAAATATACTGGTATTAAACTTTTCAAAGATTAAATTTAGATTAATGAAGATAATAACATGGGCTGGGGTAGCACGTGCTGTTCGCATTTAATAGTTTGATTGACTTTGTTGGGTATAAAATATGAGGGATTCAGCAAGTTCAATAGCAGTACCTAAAACAAATACTGATAATAAAACAGGATTTAAGTTATCGAATTCCAAAAAAACAACGTTTTTAAAATCGTCTTACATATGTATGTGGAAGGCTCTTTTTACCTTTAACAACTCGAAATATTGTTAATAGCATGCAAGTACGAATCAACTTATTAAGAAAATATTAAAATGATTTTGTAATAAAAAACAAAACAAAAATGAATATAAAACTATGTATATCTGTTGATGATATATAAGTCCCTTACTATTTACGAACTGATCGCGGAGAAGAGCGTCGTGCGTTGTGCCGTCGCGCACCTTGTCGCGTATCGTTTGTTAATCATACCCATAGGGAGCTTTCGACTAAATATAATTCAATAGACACCCTCTTCCTGCCAAATATATGCTCACTACTTACACACTGCATTATATAAGTATACCTATTCTTAACAGAAAAGGCATAAGGAGCAGTTTTGTTTAGCTTAAGGCCGTGCTCCACGTTTACCAAGCAGGTGTGCCACAAGGGTCGGCTTTGCGGCCGCATTTATTTCTGATTCACAATCTCGAGACACGTGGCCTGGGGTGGCACATGCAGAAAAACTACCGCAGCTTTCGACTTCCGTATAGCACAAATATAAACAGAATTAGATCGCCATAATATTTTTCCGGTTTGTGAGTTTGTATTGCCGTTTAGGAGAGTTCTTAAGTGGTTTTGTGCCAATTATACGACATCTAGGGTGTGGATCGAACATGTTGGATACGTCATTGTTGTCACAGTTGTGGCGAAAGTTTTATTAGAGATTACTGTACTTAATACGTCTGCGTTGTATTGATTGACCAAAAATCAAATTATAAAATATTTTGCAGTAGACCGTCTCTCGCTTTCGTTTGAAATAATTCATAAGGGATTTTGACCATCTCAGCAACAACCTTGCATTATCGTTAGTCTACAAAGTAATGATAGAACCATATAGTACATGATGCTTATAGCATCACATAAAACGATTAACATAACAGACTCGTGTATTGTATAATAATCGGGTAGACGAGGTTGGGATGTATGGTAATCTTTAGGTAATTTATCTTACGACTTTCGTTGTTATATTTCCTACCAATTTTCCATTAACATTCATCATTGTACCGATGCAATATTTTACATCACGCAACTTCTTATTGTGCTGCCGTATATTTAACTTATCTTAACGAAAGCGAATCACGAAACACTGTTATTCGAACGAAAGAAAATTAATTCTACAAAAATATACTAAGTACAAACAACAAAGTGCCAAACAATAATGCTAAGTCAAATGATGATCATGATAACGAAATCAATTTAATTATACTACAGATAAAATATCGAAACAGTTATCTATACTACATTTTAATATTACTCATATAAGTTCTAGGGTATTGCAACTACTCTGGTTTTGAAGTTTAAATAATATTAAATCTTTGTTTAATTCATTATACCTCAGCCAAACTTTAAATGGTTTAAGTCACTGTGATTTCATATCACGGGAGATAACAATCTTGAGCTTTTAACGTCCCAAGCGGTTACCTTGCGTGTTCAAAACTGCTGTAATTCCAAAAGTATAGCGTTGTCAAATAGTATTGTAATGCACAAACGAAGTTTCGGGAATATAAATCACTTTAAACACGTAAAAAATCTACTAGAGGTCAAAATTATATAGTTGAAACCATTGCAGCGAAAGTAAATAGCATAATTTTAAATTAAATTATGTTTTGGGTCCTGTGACTAGTTTACTTCGATAACCGATTTACTAATACTTGATATTTCGGTTAAGATAGTTCGATGAACCATCGTTATTAAAGATGAAATGAGGAGTAAGTATTAAAAATCAACTCTAATAATAGCGAAATGTTTTAAAACTGTTGTCAAATAGTTCTAATAAGACTACTCTATTATAAACCAAGACTCAATCAATCTAAATGAAAATAATCAAAAATCAAAACGTCATCACATAGTATTATTACACATACATACACAGTAATACGTTACGAAAAGGCTCTGATCCTGTTTTAGTGGCAGTACATCCGAAGGTGAAATAATCCAAGAATTTTAGTTATTAGACTAAATTATTGCGTATGTTCTTATTTCACAAAAAGTAAATTATAACAATACGGTGTTGTTGGCAGGTACTCCATCAGTCGGCCACGAACTATGACCCTGTAGGCAATTCGATCTAAGTCACTGCGACAGGAGATCAGGCTGATAGCCTTATCGAAGGCCAACCGTTAAAGTAATGCAGTAATTGAGTTTTGACTGATTACATTGAAAGTGCTAGTGCTTTATTAATGCACGAACCTATAGCTAATGAGATTACATATCGTCGCTGGCTGATTAAAAAGCCCAAAATTTTAATCCTTCACTTTTCTGTGCCAATCACCCTTACACGAAGGTTGATAAAGACAATGATTGAATGATAGTTATTTTTATATTGAATTAAAATATTTATTGTAATGATAAGTTTACGTTATAGGTATGTCATAGCCTTCAGTATTTAAAGACAATAAAAATATTAAAAAGTATGATATATCAGGGCTACTACGGAAAGTAAATTATAACGAAGTAAAAGTCCTTAAAGTGTGTAACCATTTTTATCAATACGCAGAATAAATGGTGAATTAGTTTTAGAAAGGCCGAAACTAATGCAATTTTTCTTGTTTTCAAAATGTGTATAAACACACGATCAGGATGTGTTACTCCTAACTTTCCCTGCAGTTGGACTTAGAACGTCTGACTGTTATATGCACCCGCCACAGGGTGGCTACGATATAGTATGACGATATAGATATAGTATGACTTCTAGATTGGGTATGTCCAGGTATCACCCAGGTTCTACCGACAGTAATAGTTGTTACATGAGGATAGTTTTCCTTAGCCTTGGAACCCTTAATATACCTAGTGCCCAACTGTTATGTAGACGTGATGACACACAACATTGTGTTTGTCCTGCATGTGTCTTGTATCAATACCGTTGCAATGTGTGGCCACCTTTCGCCCTTAAATCGATCTGCAGATGCACCATCTGGTGAACGCCTTTGTATTTCGCTAATAGGTGTTTTTTCGTTGCAGGTAAGTACACGTGACCTGACCGCCCTAACTGTCGTGTCGTGAGTACATACGGTGTACCGATTTACTGCAAAACACACCTGTTGATTTTTGCTAACAAAGAGTTTATCACGTTTACTTGTTCGAATTGAGAATCCCAAAAATTACCGTCAACAGCAGTTGGCAGTCGCGATTTAAAGTAGTTTTATGTAACGTGTTAATTGATACATTAGATGCACACATAAATTACGTTGTAACATATCAAAGACGTAAATTAGTTTTTCTTAAACCTTTGTGTCTACTGAAGCGTGTGGTAACAATCCATATTTATTGATTCTTTATTGAAAGATCCTACAATTAGTTTACCTATTCAATAAATTCATTAATCCCCTGTCTCGATATGTTACCTAAGAAGGTGCAACGAACAACACGTAAAGTTGACAGGGTTATCAGTCATTAGTATAATTTGGACTCCTAATGTGGGGTTGTAAGTGTATTAATAGCAAATATCTATGCCTTTCTAGTAGGTTAAATGAGTTAAACTGTACTGGCCACCAAACCAAACAACTTATCCTTTTGCCATGTAACAATCATAACTTCTATCCCATAACGTGTGAAAGTTATAAAAATCACTTATCTAACGTTGCACTTCTGACAATAATAGAAATAAAGTTAAATTCCCATAATGAAGTGGCGGCCGAGAGGTCGCAACAGGCAACAGCGGTGGCCGGTCACCCGGACCGTGAAGCTTACGAAAGCTTCGGTAATCTTCGCGCAATCACGCGGCCACGGCCCGTGACGCCGGCAGGTGGCGCTCCGATCGACTGTGAAATGGAGAAAGAGGAGTAATGGCATCACAATTCAAAATGTATGCATTAACCATGTTAAATCAATAAATCAAAATTATTAAACTCCGTTGAATAGTTTATAGGATCTTAGGTAACGGACAGAGGAAGCGACTTCATTTTATACTATGTAAAGATAAAGATATTATGTCGTTATCGGATACACAGACGCAACAGTGCTGTATACCCCAATATATAATATAATTTATTTTAATAATATTCGCTTCGTCTACTCAGTGTACCCCACAGCACACACGCGACCCGCCTCGTTTTTTCCAATCTGTAACGGGCCAAACAAGATTTAATCAGAAAAATAATACTTGAGTAGAGCAATACGAACGGTTATTTAGAATAATTTGTACAAGACGTCGCTGATACATAGTACAAAACATCGGTAGGGAATTTTATTATTGGAACAGAGATGGCAAAATATGATTATCTGTTTAAATCGCGGATTGATGTAGGGTAGGAGTTAGGAGTTACGACATACAAAACATATTATATTACTTAAGTAGAGGACATATTCGGTGTCCATGACAATTCAAGACAAAAGTCAAACGTCAACAATCAATTCACGATTCATGATCACTTTTCTTCTATGAAACTTTTTGCAGGTGTAAAATTAAACACGTAAATGTAAGTAGCAACGGTTGTGGGGTATTTATGATTTTTTTAAATATTGAAACAATGTCTAATCATATTTATATTGATGTACATTAATACGTAAACAGTACTTATACCTTTCTGCACGCACACTGCGAGCACTTAGGGGTGTACCATTTGATGTTAAAATTTGTATAGAGTTCGTAGGGTACATAAAAATAAGTGAACAATGAATCTCCGATCCGTTATACATTTTATTGTTACCAAAACTCATGATCGTATGCAAAAGATTTCATCAATTTGGGCCACCGCCAATGGATGGTCATTTCCGTCGCCTATAAGCCTAGCTCGCCACTCGGCACGCTACCGACGAATTCACGAAATAATGTCACGAACTTGATTTTTCCGACCCCTATTATTATCTTATGCTAAGTTCACATGATTGCATCTAAACGCGGGGTTTTTAAAACGATCGCTTTCTAAACACGCGAGTTGTATGATTATTTCTTGTGACTGCATGGCAAAATCATAAAACTCGTTTATTATCTATCATATTATAACGTCTGTTATCTGTTGCAATCATATATTATGTCTACGAAAAAATGACGAACATGTCACATTCTTATAAAGTCGTTCTGTCACGCGTTTGCACGTTTGATGCGGATAGAGCCTTATGTAATATGAATACGAATTACGACTGTAGGTTGCAGCTCGACTTTGTTGCATGCAGTCCATTTGTTAAGGCACAATCCAGCGAAGACATGTTCATAGTTGAATAATAATTAATTTCATAATTACTCTCACTGCTCACCTATTATCTTCGTCATGAAAGTTCTTTAGGAGACGAGATTATATCTCATAGGTCTGTCCTTACTTCGTCCTGCATGAAGGAAAAGTTTTTATCAGCGTTAAGAGACACGTGATCTCCCGCTCAACTACCATACAAACATTAAAAGGATTTTTTTTTCAACACTGAGCTCCGTCCTAGAGTCCAGAACATGAGGTATATTCACACTCTGCACTGGCACAGGCGCCAAACTTCTGAGGTGACATTAATTTCTACAGTCCAGGCAATCGTTATTCAATCAGGGCCAGGGACCAGGGACCAGGGACATTTGATAATATAATATTCTTTATTAAGGTACGTTACAACTTAGATGATATTGACACGCTATTATTTGCAATGCAACATTTCTTACACCTTAACTCATATTGTAGCGTACACCAATTTTATCAATACAGTCCTCAGTGTTAAACAATAACAAGTGTGCTTAACATGCCACAATAACTGATACCTATGTGTGACAGATTATTCATTTTACTAATCTACATAAATCCATGTCGAACCCCCGATAGAAACAACGTGAGCTAATTCTTGCAAATGTGTGTGTGCTTTTGGCGCATTCTCCGTTTATATTTAGACGGGTTTAAGTGTTTTTGGGGGCTCGGATGTATCTGAGCGAGCCGAGGGTATAATGAGTGATTCACGCACTAAATGGGTCAATTCATTATCGCCCCATCTGATAAGACGGCGATATTTTATTTTTGTCTGATTCGACGGTGTTACATTCCGATCGGGTCGCGGAGTGCGAAGCGAGGGACCTTTGGATGCGGCAAAGTATTAAGAGACGGAGATCTATTTCACGTTTTTAACCTTCCTTGTTATACATTTTTTATTCATAAATTATTGGAGTTTTATCGAACATGGAAATAACTTTTACCTTTTGTAAATTAGTTCGTAGTTCCACCTTATGGTAAGTATAGATATGGTATAGATACGGGATGATTAAGTTCTCTAACTGAATAGTATGACTTAATTTGTAGAAACTTGTACTACGAGAATACACCGGCGCCTTCGTTTATACGAGTTTATAGACTTGGTTATAAATACCCATGTCCTATGGTACCTCAAAGTTAACAATAATTGTCTCTTATCTTAAGTAAAGTAAGTCGGCATATCATCGACAACAACACCACCAGTTTCCATCAGATAGCATTGTGCGTAGTTATATTATAGCATGAATGCCCCGCACTTATCTTGTGCAAATATAATTAAATTATTTTATAGCACAGTGTGAAAAAAACCCGCATTTTACGCACGGTCGCAACCGTGCGCGGGTGTTTATCACAC
>DWPQ01001297.1:0-12631 GCA_018251795.1 Perichares adela | reverse complement strand
AATATGCAATCCGTCATTTTGTAGCGGCGGCCATCTTGAATTTACACCGGTACAGATTATATTTAATTGTATTGTCAGCAAAACCAAAGGTGTGTACAAAATTTCAGATCACTCGGACCACAGGAAGAGGGTTAAATTTCAATCACTAGATTTGACCCAAATAAATAAAAAAATAAATAAACAAAGAAATAGATAAATAAATAGGGCAAGCTAAATAAAACCGTTTAAAACCACAAAATACATTACGGCAATTGAAAATTATTTTAGCCAACAAGCCACAAATCGTCCGTGACGATTTGAAGTTAGAATCTATTGAAACGCGACGAAAATAATATTTGTAATTTATTTTTCTTATTCAATAAATTAAGAAAAAAAATATAGTCAAATTTCACCGCACGAAAGTAAAAAAAATATGACCCAAAATAGGGATTAACGCGAACGTTTGACGCGATTTATGTTCGATTGAAATTCCGGATGTTATGTCATGATGAAAACGTTAACCACGAGGTTGACAGTAGTCATCAGTAGTGACATGTGCAGCAGGGCAGGACCACCGGACCAGGTCCGAGCGACCTCCTGTTCGTGCGCTCTCCAGGAAGGAATTAGTGAAATGAAATCAAACTAAATGATATCTTATTCCTAGGTGATTATTTAGAAACACATTTCGAACTTTTAGTACATAGATAAGTACTTTATTAAGTACTTTAGAATCTAGTATCTATTGATACTTTTAGTTATAGATAACTACTTTTAGCAGGTAACTCTGTCTCCTTTTAAAGAAACGCCCAAACGTTTTGACGAACCTGGTGTAGCATCATTTTGCTTTTACAGGAAAAATTAGTATTTCAACCGAAATGTCGTGTTAAACGAATGTCTGCAAAACCACTCGACAGTAATGGCGTACTGCGTCACACGTTGATAAGTTAATGTTATCGCACAGTTTCACGACACAAATGATGGAAAACGGCGTAACTGATGGGGTTGGCAGTGACAAGGCGTCGTCAAGTTGTCAAACTAAAATAGACGTGAACCGCAGTCGCGGGCTGACGTCAGTGTCGCCGACACTGCCGCGTGTTGGCAAACAACGTGCGACCTCATTCATTACCCATTATCTCATTACGAGTGTGCATTGTCTGGACGCGCAAAAAGCTCATTGATACGCTCAAGTACTCCGCGTGCCTCGTACGCGTCGCTCGACGGCTTCAATGGATCTTCACGTTCACTGACATGTACAGAGCAACATCTACAGGACGCGGGCTGTAAGTTGTTGACGGAGCTCCACGAACATTATGGATCCATCGACTGAGAGATCTCAATCTAATATACACGTACTAGTTCGATGATTGTACGAATCCATTGGAAGACGGAACGTCTTTGATATTGGACTGTATGCTCGATGTTTACCAACGATGTTAGATATTAATAACAAAGGCTTTTATAGGTATAGATAAACAAACGACAGGGATTTAATTATCTAATATATAAGTAACTAATATCAATAGCCTATAAACGAGCAGACGAGTCTGGTGGTAAACGGTCACCGTCGCCTGTGGGTATTTTTTAAATAAGAATAATTAGTAGTTGTTCGTTTCAATAATAAAAATACTGTGTACGATTTATATGATGTTTTTTCAATTAATATGATTAAATATTTGATAGATTCGAAATATCAAATGTGGTTGATAGTAACAAAGGTTCATATCACATCAACAATGTTTGTGTGCGTCGGTCGGTCAACGACAGAATTTATAACTAGCAACGGGACATTCGACTGTCGTCGTCCGCAGACGACACTGTTTACGGCAGCGCTGAGGGCGCGTCACTCACCAACGAGCGACGATCTCCACAGATGTTCAATCAGCATCACAACACAACCCGAGTGAGCACCGACCCGCGGCTCCAGGGAGTACTTGGGGCACAACCGGGCTTTGTGCCAATAACTTCATCCCGTCACTCCATCTGCCGCCCTCATTATATAATCTACCTTATTATGCTCTAAAGTCCTTCATGTTACGAGTGACGATCGCCATTTAACATCATGTGGTCCATTTACTAGTTTGTTGGCTGCTGATACATAAAAAGTTGTATAATGATTAATGTCTGACAACTTTTAAAAGAACGTATGAGAAAATTTGTACGGAAATTGTGAGGGAGCTGCTTCAACAAGTTCAACAAACGTCTAATGTACAAATTTTCTCATAAGTTCTTTTAAAAGTCTCCTTTTCCTCCTCTTTAAAGATAGTAAAACCAAGGTGCGGACGAGAGCCACCGACCAAAAATCCTTCAAATCGAAGGAAATACAGAAGTGAATAGGAAAGAGCAAAAGTTAATCCGAGTTTAAAGAATATTATGGTGCAAACAAACTTATTGTCGTTTTAATTAACCATTGAATATGTGTAACAAATTGCGTTAAAGTTGTAGACGACAAATCCGCGGGTGACGTGTGACGGGCGAGTGCGTCCAGCCGCATGTCATCCCCTCTGTTATTCGCTAGATTGTTCGCTCCGACGTCTGACACACGCGGCCCAAACAGTACTGACGTCACAGTCTGCCATCATAACCATGTTGAGCTTCACATGGCTCTTCAGAGGCTCATTTAAAAAACGTGTTAAATTGAAATGTTCATTTCGTATTTACGAACACAACTCATGTCATGATCACTACTAAAAGCCTTACAGTTATCGTAGAAAGTATTTATAAAGTGACCTATACAGATTGTTTACACAGCGCAGGCACAACAAGTGTAGCTGGCAACAACGGGGTGTTGTAGGCGTGTTGTGTGGGCGCGTCCGATCGTCAGATGAGACCATGCACCGCATTACAATCCGCGACCATTGACTGTGCCTGCCCACCTGCCCACCGGCCTACATGAACTCGTTATCTAATATCACGTCAGTTAATACTGAAAACATATATTTTTTATCTTCGCAGACACTGAGCATTTTAACTGTAACGAGTACTCATAATTTTTGAATTTTATACTGATGTAAGGGAGACGTTCAAGAGACATCTTTATAATTAAAATTTAAACTTCAACGAATTTCGAATTCGGTCAAGTTCAATCGAGTTAAATAAACATCAATCAATTAACATGTGAATTAAGTTGTGTTCGAGAAAAACTGTCAAATGTAATGTGTGAAGACGTCATGCAAGAGTCGTGTGTCCTGATGTTGTCTAACGAAATGATACACCACAATTAACAGATATTCATTTCAAATTGATATCTCCACTCATTCATATCAAAGGAGTCTTTACCGACGGAAACGACGTGATCCACTAAGGGTTGCGGTATTGCCAGCCAGTTCTGCACGGATCGTGTTGAGCTCCCAACCGTTAAACATTATCACACTACAATGTTTATAAGCCACGATGATTAAGTTTAAAGTAACACGACAAATATTGTAACAACCGGCCGCGATACATTTAAATCATGCCGAGGCTTAAAAATATATTATATAATATATGAAATGCAAACACGAAAGATAAACGGTCAGGCAAAGATAAGGGGCGAACGTTTGTTGTGTGCGACATGTCCGCATTGCGAGACCAGAGGGCGCCGCCGCCGGCAACACGAGCTGCCGCTTGTGGCGCTGGCGACACAGCTCGACGCTGTCTATCGCACCTACCGAAAACTGACGATTTACGATACTTATTATTCATGTACATTCCTTTGTATAACAAGCATTAAAACCTGTGGGTGTCGAAAGCCGATGTGAATCGCAAATGAAACATTCGATACAACTAATGATGGTTGTTATAACCTAATGAAACTATCAGAAAGCGAACGGATGAAATTGTGAGTGTCACAAGTTCGTCAAAGGTAATTTCTCCGCATTAAACCTGTCAGTGGCTTGAAAGAGTAACATATGGTTTAGAACATTGTGAGTAGAGACCTAGACAACAACAGTTCCTACTGTGACAGTGACGTGTTGGTGTACCGGGGTACCAATATATTGTACCATTTGTAAAACAAGCTACATAATGTACAATGTAGTAGTAGTAGTAGTTAAAATTAGTTCCCTAAAAGATTTGTGTTTGTCATTAGTATCTGTTTACTAATAAGTATATCAATGCAATAGGCAAAACAATAGAAATAACCAAAGTATTCAATCGACGGATAGCAAACGTAGATAGTGTGGATCAAATGTTATACTGCGACCGAAACATTTTACAATAGCACCAAGCACCAAGCACCAAGCCGAACTGGTAAACAACACTACCACCTTGCATGAATGCTTTCGGTTTGAACCGAGTGGTACACTCACACTTATAAGTGTACGATGGAATACCAACTTGTTAGTTAAAAACCTGAAAACTTCTAATCGATCGAGCGGTAAATATCAATTAGAAGCACCCTAATGACGAGCTCTAGTTGTTACTTGGGAGACAGGAAGTACAGATATTAAGTAATAAACATATAACAACAGTTGGTCTAGTGATGTACCTACGTGTTTATTGTGACAATGGACTGTATGGGTCGGACCGTACTTAGCACTGCACTTATATACCACTTGCTCAACATTTGGTTTGTACTGGGCGATAAAAATGCTGTGGTTAAATATTAAACCACTTTCGAGTGACATGTATTAATAACGCATAAATATGGATACTAAGCTGACTTATATTTAAAGTGTGACATAGTACTGAGTCTGGTACAATGCTGTGAATCATTTGTATCGGACGTGTGAAAATAAAATGTCAAGTTTTCGCTACACCGACAGGAACAACAAATTAGCATGCGTACCGTGTCCCTGCCAACGACGAAGAATTATAAACAGAAGTGACATCACCGACGGCTGATACTGCTAACTGCACTATCGTAACGAACGGTCCCCTTCAATAGAACGCACATTCAAACTTCATTTGGGAAAATATAAATGAAATCAAACTAGTCAGGAAGCAGAAAATGAAATAGACATTAAATATTTAATGCTATAATATCTCGAAGCCAGTGAGTAATTAATAAACATCTTTTTAATGACTGTAGCGGAGCTGTTTGCCGACGCAAATAGCCCTGGGTTCGTTTCCGAGCCGAGTAGATATTTATGGGACAAATAAATAATTCGTCCTAATTATGTACGTGTGTACCACCCATCAAACACAATAATAGTGGGCGCGACAGAAGCACGAAGCTACGCGTACGTTAGTCCGGCGCGGCGGCGGTGACCGTTGGAATAGTGTTCAAAATAAACGAACGTTTACAAATTATGAATACCCGATTACGATGCAAATTTTTGAAAGCAACAACATATACTTTTACGAGCGCGTGACACAATAACAGCGAATGTAACCTGTCGCCGCGAGGTGCAAAAACTACACAGAGATGACATCAGCGCTGATAGCGCTAAATAATGCCAAGGGCGACCGCGTCACACCACTCGCACCGCGCCGTGCGCCGCATCCAACACGGTTCACATTATGTTTATCATTGTACGTTCTATATTTTACAATAAAGCTCCCGCTATCTTTTATCTCTTTTTACTTTCATAGGTTGAAACTTTACACTCAAAAATTAATCGAGAACGAACAAACAGGAAAAGTATATATTTATGTTAAGATCTGTTGAATTATGAAACTCTTAATAGGCAGAGTCGCAAGCAGAACGCGTCGTCGATGTCTCTAGTATCGCAGACGTCCATAATGACTTTACCGCTAAATATAACGTGGACGGCCTCATATTGACAACTTGTTCAATGACAATAAAACAAAACAAGATCTTGTACTCTATCATACAATTGTTTGAGATGGACTCCAACCACTCCGTGTGTCTACTGGCGTTCAATGTTTCATCAAGGTGTGGTCGCTTTTCGAGGTCACTATGAATTGTTTACGTACCTACGTGTATAACTCGATTAGATAACATAATCGGAGACGGAGCACGCGTGTCAGCGGTTCGGTGCTGCACGAGATGAACGCGAGGACCTCATTGGACTCGTCGACATCGATGCAACGTTCATGTCGGGCTCAATGATCTGTACCTACTCCTATTTACACTAGAGTATACAGACTATGAGGATTTAGATAATAATAAAACGATCGATCCACATTACTCCAGGATTACATTGGTTTTTCGAGACAATGCTTCATAGTTTCGCTACAAATTCTCATAAAGACACCCGTTCCTGTAGGAGAATTCTATAGGGCGACAGCTTGGATTGTTTGAGTTCGTTAAGAAGTAAGATGCGCGAAGAGGAAGGTCAGCAGGAAAAGGTTTTAAGTTGCCATCCAAACAATTTCAACGGAAGCAACAAGCCTTCCACTAGTAACTGCAATTTATATAAAGTACAAGATTGAAAACGATATTGTTGACACAATTAATGTACCAATGCATACAAGTTACTAATGATATTTTAACTGCCAAATAACTGTGTAATGATCTCACCGGCCAGCTTCATATCAGACACATTAAACAGCTATCTTTACGATACATTGCCTCATACTTTCTTTGTTACTATAGGATAGGTCTTCAATAAACACCCGAGAAATCTTTGAATAGTAAAACATTATTAAGGAAACGTTGGTATTACATGACGATGGCGTCCTAATTTAATTGGCACCCTATAGTACGATTATGGTATGTGTTATAGATGCACTCGGTATTTGAAACTAAGAGCATTTCCATGTTTAGCGCGAGCGTCACCAACTACATTCCGCACATTCATTGGATGGTGTCCAAGTGTCCGATTCTCGCTACACACAGCACAACGCACAGGATCGAACGCTCCTCTTCGAACAATAAAAGCATCACAAGACGCCGCACGCGGTCGACGACCGATGCGCCGCGACGGAGAGCTGCAACGAGCTAATAACTGCCATTACAGGAGGCGCTGACAAATATACGCAAAGGGAATCTTGCCTGACCAGCGCCTAATCACAAAACTCGAATGTAATTTGAAGTCTGTCCTCATACTGTATTAATCATTTCACTGGTGATTTCATTAATTTCATCATATGTGATGAAAAATGTACGTAATGATAACCCATACTTCTAAAAAGATCCTGAAAACGATGGCATATGTTCGTCGGCTTTACACCGATCGTGATTCACTGAGTATTTATTACACACTGACGATACCCTTTAACTATCCTAGTACATATTATTGAAATGTAAGCAAGTCATATAGCATTGCGGTAATCGATACTGTGCCTCATCGGTAACGGATCGAATATATCTTCACCGATCTAGCATGTAATCCGTTCGTAAGCTTAACAATGGAGGTCTGGTGAACGTACGTACCTACGTACGGTAAAATGTTATCGACATCGTGAATACAATATATTATGCTAATGTACGTTGGAGGTTTTAGGTCGAAGTTTGAACCTCGTCTTACGCCTACAGGAGCCAAACGTTAGTTTAAATTAATCGAACGTCAATGAAGCGACGAGACCATTTGCAGGATATATAGATACAGGTTTGATAAACAATGATCGCACACGTAAATATATTGTAAGAGGGATAGGACTAATAACAGTGATGGGAATTACTCAAACTGCAGAATCGCATCGGAGTTTAATCGTTATATCGATATAAACAGTTCAAAAAAAGGTGGAGATGAATACTTTTTGCATCACGAAGGTAAACGCCTTCCGGGAATTAATACAATTGCATTTTACAATGCTTCAGTAAAGCGGATTGAAGCGTCAAGGAATGGCTTCCTGGAGGAAATGTATTTAATGGTCCGTGTCTGATATGAGCCGACTTTATACGTTTCGGTTATTCAACTGCAGCGACAGACATTTGGAATTCAGCTAACCACTCGTATCGACTATACAGTTACATACATCTCGTACTACGTACAATGGCATCTGAAAGTACTCCATAATAGTATCGACGGTACGTAAAGTCTGCCACTTCATGCCTGAGAAACATAAAACATGGAAGGCCTCAAGACGTGAACAAATAAAATAAACTGTAAGACGAGTACCCTCATGTGATCGTGGCTATGACAATATATGTTTTAAACTACATTTTAGTGGTTTCTCCCAGCAATATCCTTCAAATATTTGTTGTCCATGTACTTCAATCATTCTATAACTGTTAAATATTTACAAGTAAAGTTATTATACTAGTATAGTTTCGCGCATGGCATTAATTATAATATAATTTAAACGCTACGAGCAAACTTGGATACGATAATAACTGACTTGATGAATATCGAATGAGCTATAAAGTTTAATAGTTGACGAATACCAAGTGTGTAGCTCGCGCCGCGTCAGCAACGTACGTAAATAAACAAACAGTCATTTACTTATAATTCAACTATAATTGCATGAAAAATATGCTAACTCAAAAAGTGGAGGTAATTGAGCACGAAACGAGTTTTTGGATTACGCAAGGAACGCGATCAGCAAAACAACGGTGGTTGAACCTTGTCGCCACAACGCCACAATACACTTCATAAATATGAACACGTTGCCCTTATAAATGAAAATAAACCCGCTCGGTCTGATCCGAAACGTGTTGCTGCATTTATGATTCGATTCAGAAAACTTGTAGATAAAAAACGCGGAACAAAACCGGCCACTGCTACTAAACCGGACCATCAGCCATCAATCAAAATCACATCTATTAAAGCGATTCATACAGTACACGATGGATACTCGTCCCTATAACATTATAAACTTCAACTGAAATCATTGCCTACGCTCGGCTAATTGCAAGCTACTGATTTTATCACAGCTACTAACATTGCAAAATTGTGTATCACTCACTTCACGTAGTTCATCTAAAAGTATTCCAATCGTAATAATGAAATTAATCAAAACATAAATAACAAACTCGTCAGTGTTGTGTTGTGTTGTGACACAAACGATCGGCACATAACACGCGACGCGGAAGTGGACGAGCGCACCGTTACAGTTTACGTACAGTGCGCCGCACAGAGCACCGCGTCATCCAGGAGCATCCCGTGCAGATCGCTATCGGCACTCGTGTGGCCCGCCATCACGGCCCAGAGGAAGACCCAATAACACTATCGTGTTGGTCTAATCGTGAAAACATGGGGTGAGTCGACGAAGCTGACAACTGCTGATGGAGGATTACATCTCTACTTTAAAGCGTAGCCGGTTTGGAAATATATTCAATTAATAGAATGACAACTAACGTCTACTACTGAAAATTATTTAATGAAAAACAGCCAATAATGCCAACATTACATATATTATGTAATAGAATAACACATAATAAACCACGTCGTCTGTCCGATTGTACCGGTACAAACGAAACGGCAATGTTGTGGGAACACTGTGCAATGTGTTTTGCGGGACACACTACACCACACACACACACACACAGACGGGATGATGTGATAATTGTTTACCATTTTATAACACATTCGTGTAAAGTATTACATTACCATTTGTAACGAAACGTTTGAAAATGAAAGCATATATTGTGTAAAAAGCACTTACGTTTTATGATTCATCTCAGAGTTCACTAGGAATATACAATGGCACATGCAGATCGTATCAGCAAACCGACCGACAACACAAACCGTGAGAAACGTACAACGATACTAACTCCGGTTACAAATAATATCCAGATTCCACATTGTTACCTGGCTGTACTTGCCTCTCGAATATTGTTGCTATTGTTTTGTATGACTAAACTTATTACATCCTATATACTCTGCAGACATCCAAATTGATCGCAATGATCTTTATTAAGTAATAGTTACGTTTGTTTATTAAGATCCTTAAGAAGGATCGTATTGCTGTTCTATATCGGATTAGTACACAATTGAAGGGGTAACAGCAAACAGTACTCACACCGACCTTATCAACAATTTACCAAACTACCCAATACACCGTACCTTACCATCGAGGTCACAAATCAATTACAAAATATTAACGTTATATTCTTCGCTTTCTCTCTTATCGTATAAACGCCTACATTGAATCTAAATAAAACGTATGCCTTAAGGCGGTAACAACAAGCGGTACAGCGCTAGAGCGGCCACTCAAACAATACACAACGTACCCTGCCAACTTTACCATAATTATTGTTATCACTGTTTTAACATTGGTATCATTCGTCCGCGTTGCAATTTGAAGCTATTTAATAACTATTGCTACTAGTACGTTGAATACGGTCTTTTTTGTTTGGGTGGTATGAAATTACTTTTAGACAGTATTTTTAAAGGATTTTTCATTTGGGTTTTTTAACATTAAAAATTACTTTAACTCTGGTACGAATCTTTACTTACACACGTTAAAGAGGACACGAGCTTGTCGTGTCAGTAACGAGCCTCAACGAGGATTTACGGCACCGGTACAAAATGGTTTAATTCCCACACACACACACACACACACACACACGGCGAAAGGCGTTGACAGCTATTACGTAAGACGGCCAATTGACCCCGATGACTCATGCTCGGAGACCGGCCCTCGTGCCCTCCTGCCCGATGCCACCACACGACCACGACGTCTTTGGAAGACTTGTGGCCAGGTAACATCGTAGCAAAGAACTTGCTATAAGCCATATGCATTATTTATATCAATAGGCGAATTGAAAGTAAAGAATCATCGTATGGAGTCATCCTGTTTCAGAATAAAAATATTAAAACTTGAAATACAAGGAAAAAGCTTATACGAATACACTCAGCTTTATGATTTAAATAACTATGACAATTTTATATATAAAAATTGTGATATTATGCAAAGTAAAGTAAGTAGAATAATGGCAATTACATAAGTTGGCCAATTGACCGGATGACGCATGCGCTGGGAGCAAGCGACCGGCCGGCGCGGCGGCCGTGCCTGACTCTCGGAAACAGTTACGGAGCTATAAATACGTAAAACATAAAACACAAACACAAACAGGCTCTACACAGGACTTTCTCCGCAGTTTACAACGTATTACATACATCGCCGACGTGACGTCATCATGTTGTACAACGAATAAACATTACCAATCATTGACATAAACGAATTAAAATTAATTCGTACAAAGAAAGCTTTTGCATTACATTGACAGTTGGTTAAGTGCATCCACCATCGGCAATCATACATGTGGCTGTGAAGTGGCAACAATAACATCCAAGTGAGCTGCAACCGTACGCCGTACCTAACTAACTAACCTACTCATCAATTTAGTGTTATTATTATTATTATATTCGGACGTGACGCATACTCACACGTGAATTGCCAAATGCAACAAATTGTTTGGTTGTGTACGTTCCCATAATAATTCTTCGTGCTTTGTGATAGGATTTAGATTGGCTAGGAAGGTAAATTACATTACATTTGATTGATTCTGCGATTTGCTTATCGAACTAGACGGCTGATTAATTAACACTTTATTGAATCACTCTACGTTTAATTTATGTCTCCAGGATACTACTAAACAAATTGTCGATCTTATATTTATTTATGGTCGCTATGAATTTATTCTAACAAGTATAACTCGCCTACGTATATTTGTGAGCCAATAATTCTTACTACCAATAGTCATCTTTAATTTTAAAATAACCGCTTGATTCTTGTAATGCATAACGATGTTTCACGCTCAGGATCGATCGCACCTAGTGTGGAATGAGATACCTACATAAATATAGTATTTAGCTATCATCGTGTGAGAGTGGTGTATTCAGATTGTTGTTACCGCTACAAATAGATGAATTTTCCATCGACCAGTACAGCAGCCCAAGTGTCGGATTAAAAGGAACACGGCTTAGCCTTAGCGTGAAGTTCCCATTCATTGCCACTGCCCCACTACCGTGCACCGCTAATGTAATAATGACCCGTGTCTGTCCCACTTCACGTGGCTTTAAAGCTTTCATTTTTTACTTTTCGCTTTATTCGAACATTGAGATTTCATGGTAGTGTGATATGAAATATGTCCAACGCGATAATCAATGTAACTAACTATATAAGAAACTGAAAAATTGTCTACAGTTACATTGTATTAAAGCAAATTCGTTATCGCAGAAGCGAGTTACCAAACGGCATTACGAGGCTCGCCGCACTAATTAGTTCACGCTCCCGATTCGGAGCTCACTACTGATTCCTACAAATAGACATTACATCCCGTTTTTTGAGGCGATCGCCATTGCAGAATGATGAAACCGATACTTGGGAAATACATGCAGATAATATTCATGAACAAAGAACGTGTCTGTAAAGCGAATGAAACATTCACGGGTCGAAGATCACATAGTGATGCAAACTAAATTTAATATAATAACAAAAACACATTATCTAGTCATTGTCTGCATTAAGTTGACGCACATGTGGCAGATGAGATCATTTGCTGTGTTACCACGCGCACGGAGCGTTGGCATAACAAAGAAATCGTTTTAATTGATCGCCTACCGAAATAGTACGCATTAATAAACGCACATATTCGGAACAATGCATTCCTGAGAACTCAGGAAGGTGTTCGCACCAACCTACTTGCAAATACACTTCCTTGTTATGTCGGCACACTTTACGCGCTTAATTTCATCGGCTTCGACGAACCGAAATCGCGCAAACTGGAATTTACTTAGATGAATAATTATTTTTGAAAAATGTTCAGCATTCATCAACTTCATAAATGTAGGTCGCAGCGCAGTTGACACGTTGAACGTTATTTGTGATGTGTTATGTGTTACGTTGGAGGTGGGTCCGTAATGTGCGGCGTGTCGAC
>DWPQ01001296.1:0-12636 GCA_018251795.1 Perichares adela | reverse complement strand
CTCTCACACTGAGAGGGTTTAAGGCCATAGTCTACCACGCTGGCCAAGTGCGGGTTGGCAGACTTCACACATCTTCGAGAACATTATGAACTCTTTGGTGTACAGGTTTCCTCATGATGTTTTTCTTCACCGAAAAGCAAGTGATAATTAATTTCATTTATTATTAATATTAATATTGCATTTATTTTACGTTAAATAAAACATCGTAATACTAAAAAAAACTCGCTTTCTCCCGCACTCTCGAATCCGATGGTGCGACTACCTCAAATCACGAATACCTCCGGACTTCCTTAATATATTATTACGGAAAATTTATGACTATGGAGATGGCAAATTATCCTCTTACGGAACTTTAAGTTATGTTAAATGTCCCGAGATTTCATGCATCGAGAGTGTTATGACCTAACTCCGTAAACTTTATCATTATTCAAGTAATAACTTTTGCAATAACGCGACCTAAATAACGGTAATAAAATGTTACTTATGATTTCTGAGATGACATAACGCATTAGCTATTTTAAAGCCTAATTAAGGCTTACCAAGTTACCGAATTGCTTCGTCATTGGTCAGGGGTATAAGATGCTCCAACTACTCATGAGCCCAAGGGCTGCTCGACGTGGTGCTAAGCAGCATTCTTATAGTGTAAGATTTTGTTCAAACCGTAAATATACGGAATCAGGACAATTACATACATTGCGGGAAGCATTGCGCGGGCTAGGACATAGTTTATGAACATTAATTTAAATCATCATGCGTACCGCGAAGGAGTGGAATAAGTTGCCGATCTCGGTGTTCCCGTATGATTATAATGTGAGTGTCTTCAAAAAGAGAGCGAATAGGCTTTTACTAAGGTAGTGCGCTTCACCATCTACGACTTCATCACCGCCTACTACCGGGTGGGATCGTAGTGAAGCACTAACTTATCTCAAATAAAAAATAATAAAAAAATATATATATACATATATATTTTATTGACGTCTATCGGCGGCGATTTTCGCTTGCCATCAGGTGTTCTCTCTGATCCTCTTATGGCTATTGACATAAAATTTAACCAAAATAATACTAACTGACCACCGTAATTTAACATTAATTTAGAATCAAACGAAGAAATTGAATAGTTGACTTTTAATTTGAGTACCTACATCAATCCTTATTTCATATTTGCTTTGTACCGTGAATTTATAACTCTCCTGCCACAACAAAATTATACATAGAAATATTATCAAGAATTCACACAAGAATAAAAATTGACAATAAAAGTAGATGATGTTTTGATTTAAACAAGGACTATTCAGTCCAAAATTTTAATTAATTGCAAGCAACCACCGGAAGTAACCCAATCCTAAAGTAGAAACAGTGGCATCTGGAAAACTAGCAAATATTGAAGTTTCCGCAGTAAATACACCGAAGTTCTAATTCAAGCACATCGCAGGCAACTGCTCCACTATTTATCAAGACCACAAGGGAACTTTCGCAGCTGAGATTTGCATCCGAATGGGAGAAGACGCTGCTCTTAATTGAAAGTTTAATAAACACTCAGGTGGAACTATCTCGCACGGCACTCTTAATAATGAAACTATACATTAAATTGCTTGCATAACTGTGAAATCATTCTGACAACAGAATAAACAATGAAAATTTCATTTAATTATAGTGTACTCTATGGTTTTCTTAATTAAAAGGTTAAGACTACTTTAGATAAATCAACATTTGATGTTTACATCAAATTTTTGTTTTTTGAATGTTTACATTCATTTATGAATGAAAATAATATTTTTTATTATTCGTGAAGATACTTTAATAAATATAAATATCCTGGATCAATATTCATTTATGAATGAAAATAGTATTTTTTATTATTCGTGAAGATACTTTTATAAATATAAATATCCTGGATCAATATTCAGTTATGAATGAAAATAATATTTTTTATTATTCGTGAAGATACTTTAATAAATATAAATATCCTGGATCAATTTTTTCACACGTATCTTATAGTGAATTGTATAAATATGGCTATAGGGTAATAATATTTAAATGTAAATAAAATTATAGTTTTAAACGACGAATAACTTATTCGTGTTACTTCAAAAAATAATAAACTTTTTGCGTTGCATAGTCATCATCTTAACTCTAATTGTGGTCACGGCTAAACTAGAAAACTTGTTTAAATTTCATTATAACACAATAACGTAATAAAAAGCTCGACCTTTTAACAGACATTGTGAGTCTTACGGTAGGAGGGATTATGGCTTTAAATGCAAATTAAATTAAGGCTTCAGTTAAATGAAACTTCCGAGAGAATCGCGTCTCGTTGAGACCTGGCTTAGTGCAACATCCCGCTTATTTTGGGGATTGTCGATCCAACTTACTGAAAAGGGAGACTCGTAACTTATCGTTTCATTTAAAGTTTAATGTTCGTATCCACAACGCAATTTAACAATATATATTAACAACAACTCTTACAGACGATCAATGCGCCTTTGAATCATTAGGAGTGATATGTGATATTGAGCCACTAGATTATTGATTGAATGCAGTACTGAAATTGACATATCTTTGATAATATCACCAAACAGTGGTTCGGTTAATCTCACATATTTTGGATTTTTTTAATATTGTTTTCTTCGACTACGGTCTAATTAAAAATATTCATATAAATTGGACCAGGGATTCTCACGTCGTTTAATACCTAAGACCACACAAAGAAACTTATAATTTTACAAGGTTAAAGGAAATCTGTAAAATTTCAGATTTTTAAATGTTATGATTTTATTGATCACTCTTCAAAATTCGTATCTATCATAATTTCAATGCTGAATTCTGTCCCTACTCAGAATTAAACCGATCAAGTATTAAGGCACCAAACCTCAGGACGCCCTTAAAATATAATTAAATTAACTTTAGTCTGTGTAATACTGAGCAAATATCGCTGACTTCAGGATTGCACGAGGTTTCATTTGTTCAAACGCGCTGTCAAAACTCTGATAGATGTCGAAGGGGTGAAGTTTGTTAGCTCGTTATTATGGTATTAGACGGCTTATGCCTAAATCCCTTAAGATATTAATTGCCCATTCGAATTCACATCCCTTTTCTCCTAGTTCTATTACAATTTTCCTACACATTCACATCGATCTGATTTTCGTTAGTATATTTTCAAGGTTTCAACCAAACCACCAATCGAACCAACTGTGGTAAATGTTTATGCCATTTATGTCTTTACTCCGAGATAGGCTAACGGCCTGCTTTCTGATTACAATAAAAGATTACCAAGGTGATGGTTTTAAATGCCTTCAAAAGCATAGATGTGCTTTATTTTTCTCACGCACGAATACCTAATAAAGAAAGAACATATTCACGTGCGCATTCAATCAGTTATGTTTGACACAAGCCATCAGAGTATGAGTAATGTATCCCGAAAGTAGTGATTCGTGTTTTTGGGAATCCAAACGTTGCGGTGTTACAACTGAAACAAAGACAAATGTTTCTAAAAAATATCTCTTTACAGGCAAGTCTTATACTATGTTGGGGCGACCAGACGCGCCAGGGTCAGTGGGAGCCATACCATGCGCAATATCATGGCTCTTCCGAGGAATTGCGGAGCAAAGACACAAATGTGGCACACGCTTCTCCGTCAGAGTATCGGCTGTTGAGTTATGCACCAACACCAACCAAATACGGGACTTACTGGCACCTTACCAAAACGGTGAGTACATTTTTCCTCTCCATCACAGTACCTATGTATCGCATAACCCATAAATTTCCCAGAGATTTGTTTTCCCTTGTCAATAAAAAAATCAGCACCTCTCGCCACTGCAGCTCATGGACTTCTGTGACAAATCTGAAACACGAACTGTCGGTGTTCATGATGTTAAGATATTACCGTGGCTCATGGACGTTCATGAAACCAACTGCATCATTAACGCGTTGCTACTGATAAAAATTGAGATGGATATCCTTTTCGGATAAATTCCTAAAGTATAAAGTATAAAGTGAAAACATACACACACTCTAGGGCTTACATTTTCTTACACTTACTTGTCTTTGAAAGTTTCTTAAATGTAGAGCATTTTCCTACAGATACGGAGCAATCGCCAGGAGTATATCTTCGCGATGACCCTCTCTTCGGAACACATCTCCAAAACCAGTCAGAACTAAGGGTGCACAGCGCTGAGAAGGCTGCCTTCTACTTGGATGCGGCTTTGGCAACTCGAGGAGCTAAAGAAGAAGGGAAAGACAGCCATCTTCTGTACACACTTCATGTCTACCAGTACAGTGTAGGAGGAAAAGGAGCAGGTAAATATTCAACACCACATAATTGAAATATTTATGTTGCATGACAACTATAAAAGCTGAACTTTTATTTTCAAGCTCGCAAAATATAAACAACTTAATATAATTCTTTTTAATTCCTATAAAATGAAATGCGATGAAAAGTTATCTATTTATTTAAATAATCAAGCAATAATATCTTCGTTTTAAGGAAACGGGTAAACATAAAGCATAAGGATCCTCGTTAATTTTAATGCTAAAAGATTTATTTTCTAACTCTTTCTTGAACTTTAAAAGTCTAAAGTACCATGAAAACATTTTCGCAACTTTCCTTCTGCACAATCAAACCTAGGAGTTGTTTTCGTAGCTTTTCGCAGGGAAATAAATATTTTAATGGATTCTGTGCTCATGTTCTCTGCAATGTAAGGTCTGGTCGGTTTAGCAGCGTTGCATACGGATGTAATAACTCCGTCACATAACAATTTATTATCGTAACTCAATATGTATGAGATTTAAAAGAAAGGCATATGCAAAGGGCGTACATGTATGAAATATAACACGAAAAAACTAGGACAGTGGTGCTGATTATGTACAGTAAAGATAATTGTTGTTGCTGTTGTGGACATCGGTCAATGTTTACGTAATGATATTTTATAAAACTGTCCAAATTTATGTATTACAAATACATAGCAAGATTAAAATAAAAAAATAAGCCACTACCCTGGAGATAGACACAAACTATACCGGCTACAAACTATTTACAATTTATAAAAATGTTGTATTATAAGTTTACTTTACTTGCGTTTTATTTTTCTTGCAGTTGCTGGAGGCCGAAGTAGATTACATCTAATTGACTTAGGAAATTCAGAACGAGGAAAAGCCAACGGAGGAATTCCTCTGTCCGGATTAGGAAACATATTATTAGCCATATTCAATGGTCAACGACATCTTCCATATCGAGACCACAACCTTACACATGTATTAAAAGAATGCCTTGGTTCTCTTACTTGTCATACTGCTATGATTGTACATGTGTCACCGAATATTCAAAACTACTCAGATACTCTCACAACACTACAGTTAGCATCAAGAATACATAGGTTACGACGAAGAAAAGTAAAATATAGTTCAAATAATAATGCGGGATCTGGAGGCAGTTCCGGTGAAGATGCTTCTAAACCAAGCAGTAGTGAACCTGATCCTTCCAGTAGTGACTTATCAGCAGATACGGTAATTTATGTTGGACCTTTGGATGATGCCACTGATGGTGAACACCCGCCAGTATACATACCTCATATCAATTCTGGAGACAACCGATGTGTATTAAGCAAAGCTTTAAGGGGTTCTGCAGCAGAACAAAGGCATAAATCATCTCTCTCAAAAGTCGTTGAGGAAAAAAGTCCTATACATAAACTACATTCCTCCCCAAAATCATCGCCCCTAAAATCTGTTATCCAACCTACTCACTCACCAAAATCGTCTCCAGTACATTCTATAACATCTAAAACTACACCTATGAAAAAGACACTACCAAAACAATTTTCTGAAGAGGGTAAAAACAGTGATGAACAGTGGATTGACGGCCCTAGAATATCTAAATATAAATTAGTGGAAGCGCGTCATATTATCAAAGAAACACAAAATAAAAAACGAGAAACGTGGATTGACGGTCCAATGCAAGACCCTAAAATACCACAACAATTTGACCCAGCCTCAATACCTCCAAATCCAGTACCTTTACAAGCTGGTCTATTAAACACACATACAACTGAAAATATAGGATATGGATATATGGACAATCATAAGAAGAACATGATAAGGAAATGGGTTGAAAATCAAACATCTCAAATTCATAAATCTAGACATAACTCTCCTAGTCACAAAGCTCAGCCCAGAGATCCTAATTCAAAATTGACTGAAGAACCTGAGTTACATCGCATGGAGTTGATGAAAGAGACAAATAGAAGGATTCATGTCGAGGAATCAACTATAAGGACTGGTTTAAAAGCCGGCTCAAAGGGAATGGCTATTGAAGAAGAGAATGTCGGTCCACCAGATTATAATTTACATCGAAAACCAAGTACCTCTAAGAGTGTACCAAAAAATGAGCCAGATGAAGATGATGACAGTGAAGAATTAGCAGAAATACCTCCAGCCCTGCCTTTAATTCAACCTAGCAGTCTTAGTAGTAGAGAAGTATCAATGGAAAGCTTAGATAGTAAATATAAGGAGAGGTTAAGGATGGATGATGATCTAGTTTCAACTCACAGCAGAGATATTGATCAGCATGGCATGAGTAGAGGTCCAGCGGATGAAGATGACGAAATTCTAGAAATAATCGAAGTTGAAGAGCCTTTAGAGCCAGTTCCTATGCAAGATTGTTGTCTTCAAGTAACTGAAGAAGATATAGCTTATTGTATGGGATTGATAGATAACCCTTACCCAGACATGGATCAAGATGACTGTGAAGATCATCCTCTAAGGATATTAAGTCAAGAAAATTTAACAGTTGCTTCAACTTTTACTGACACTTTATCGTTATATAGTGAAGTTGAAAGACAAATTAGACATGAAGCCTATCTTAGACAAGCTATGGCATTTTTCCCAGAAAATTTTATGTGTGATAATCCGATATCAGATGTTCCAAATCAAAGTTTACCTTCTTCGCGTACTCGAATAGATGAAATGATAGGTCTAAGTGAGCTATACGGATCGCGTAGAATGTTAGACGGTAACGACATATCAACTTCAAAAATTGCACCACAATTTCAATCTTTATCATTATGTAATGTAAGAGACACAGAAGATTATCATGGTGATGGATCTGTTTATAGTGAGCCCGCGTACAGGCCTAGTGATAAAATATGTGATAGCTGCAAAAGAACAATGTCGAGGCCTGGCAGTGCCGTAGGCGAATGCGATGCGTTTCACGATTTAGACGTAACCCACAACGACTCTTATGGACCATTTGAAAGATATCGCGGAAATGATATAACAGACGCTCGAATAGCATCACTACGACATCCAGATGGTGCATCTGATCCTAATTTACGTGAAGAAAAACGACTCCCGGGCAACGGGGCTCCGTCAAGCACATTTAGAGACTTAAAATCTAATTTACATCTTGAAGTTACGCCTCCAGTAGTAACAACGGAACCACGATCAGAAAAAAATGATAAAAACGACAAAGTTGTGGCAAGAGTAGTTGCGAGTTCTAAGCCAGATGGCTATGACAGCGGACACGAATCCACACCTAGAACGGGAAAGCACAGTCCAGCGGCAACGTCGAGGCGTGCGGAATCGGGTTACGACTCGGTACCGCGAGATTCAGATGCGTCTTCACTAGATTCCTATCCAACACGCCGAGCAGCTGTTGCTAGAGCCCACGCAAAGAAACATACTACAGCTAAATACAAACAACATAGTGATCGGTCCTTTTGCTCGTGGCTAAGGAATCCTTTCACCTGCAAGTACGCTGATACTGACCCAGAAATCAGTGACTTCTGAGTACTTATTCTAATATTGTCGTGAATGATCATTAAACGTACACTTGTACTTAGTGTTTAAAATTCTAAATAGCTCGTATCAATAAACTACGTTACCGAATTTAATCTGGAGACTGTTTTTGTACTCTAGATATACTCGTATTTATACAAAATGGCTTTGGCACTAATCTAATGAGGTTACCACTGTATTTTTCTAAACCTTGTGAAAGCTTCTAGTTCCGCTCTGAAATATATTTTTAAAGGCTAATTTAATGACAGATCGTATAAGATATTAATTGTGTACATAAATGTGTTATGCAACGAATGATGATCATGTAACTTTGTTATAGTAATACCTACTTCTGCTCATTTTTGTACTTTTATAGACTATCAGTCGGATGCTGAAATCGCAAAAACCTTTACAATTGCCCAATCGTATTGAATTGGTTCCTGAATAAAATTTAAGTCAATAAATCTTCGATGCCGCAACCCGCTCAACCCGCATCTTGAATCAGAATATTTGAGTAGTCTCATAAAAGTTAAACTTCACTTGGAAATTCAATACGATTCTGCAGTTGTGAAGCAAAATCGGCCTAGTAAAGGTCACCACTATTCGACTTCATTATTATATCCATATTTGGAAGAAGTACGACTACAGAAGCCTTTTAACCTATTGTCAAAACAGTGCAAAATCAAGCGTCTTCCTCTGTCTTCCCTTGTCTGTGAGTTCTTAACGCAACCACCGAAGTTGACGTTAGCACTAACGTCAACATGAAATATAATACAGTCACTTAATCTTCTGAATCTTTTTTATTTAAAATGACATAGAAATTTCTACTCGTTAATATTAATATGAACGGTCACTGTAGAGAAGATCCAACAATATATTTAAAGCTATGAATACAGCGACAAAGCAAAAAGTAAACATTCCTTACTGTATTCGTGACATCGTCAAATTAAATGTCATTAATTAAATGTGAACACATTTTGTTTTCCTTTCGTGAGACTTTCAAATTTGGAAAAAGTATAAATTATGACAGTTAAAACCACGTTTGTTTGTCGATTATGGTGACTAGCTCCCTCCCCCTGAATGGACATCGGTCCATAGTATCGACTAGTCGTATAGGTACTTTTAAGCCTGTCCTGTCACACCGGATAGAGTCCGGCGCGAATCCTTTAGTATAACTGTGTATATTTTTTTATTCATTTGCAATATAATGTCTGTCATTGGTTTAAATATATTTCATTAATATATTGCCTATCATAAGTACTGTTATTTTAAATTACTTTTTTACATTACTTGTGTTATTTCTTATGTTAAAGTCTTAGTTACGGATATATTTTGTTCTACTCGTAATATTATTGTTTACAAATAAAGCAATCGAGCGTGTGGTTTTGGGGTATCATTTAGTATCGTGTATTAATTCCTTATATATATCTTTTGCCAATATTTTTCTACGTTATCTCCGATATTATATCTTTACTACGCTGATAATATCAAATACAAATTTACTGTAAATTCACTTATGACTGTAAAATAACTGTTATTGTATTAACTGTAAACAAAATGTTTATGAACTTGAACTACTTGGTTTAAACATGTTTCAATTATTTACGATTTTATTACATAACGTGTCTTATACTTTACTACACAGGCTGTTGGCGAATCTTTGACAACAACGCTTGTTACTTGATAACTTCTTTAAACTATAAGTTAAACATGTTTATAATACAATTAATTCTTATATTTATACCTACTTTTGTTTTTAAGTAATAAGTGACTGTTTCTATTGTAAAATGTTATAGAATAAGACTGGTTTGTTAGCCATGATCTAAATAGCTTTAATACTTTGATATGTGAATAATGTATGTTCGGAGTACGGCTCTCCGTGTGTATATAATACTCGATTGCAATCACTATGGCTTTATCAAATGTTGGTGAACTTAGTTATCGCTTTATTGTCAATGTTCTGTTATTATACCATTAATAATATTAAATATATATCGAAAATTCTACTATGCATTCGTATTAGTTTAAAATAAATCGTTCAATTTGAACTCTAACAAACTCGTTTTCTTTTTGTTCCCAAATAAACATGGTTTAATGTAGAATTACTTTCATTTGCAAATTATTCTTCATTACTTTCTAAAGTCAATAATTAACTTAATAAGGTCAATAAAATAGATTAGTCAAATCTGTGTCAAAATCGATTTATCGCAGTATAATTTCAAGCGCATTTAATTAAATAACCGATAACCATATTATAATAACAATCATATTTTCTGGTTTCTAACTTGTGTGTAGTATATACAGTAAATTATACATTTTTAAAGTTGCTTAATATTTTTTTTATTATTATTACGAAATTATAGATCTAATACCAATTATAATCGTAAATTATGCTAGGGACAATCAGAGTAATCCTAATATTGCATTGTAGGCAAATTATGTCAATCGATTAAATGTCACTATAGCTTTGCATGAAAACCTTTAAAATAGTGCTCTATTTGAAGTTAGCGAGAAAGAAAAATTACGCTAATGAACTTCAAATGTAAATGAGGGAGAAATATCCAATAACCTCGACCAATGGAATGCACATAACTTCTTAGCAAAACCTTTCCTCTATGTATTGGAGGAGTTACATATAACCTTTACATTCATTTTATCTACATTGCCTATTTCGAAAACTGCTCCTTTTCGTCAAGCAAAATCCATAAACTATAAAATGTTATGAAATCCCCAGCGGAATCTCGAACAATATGTACAGCAGACTAGAAACTTATTTAAACCAGCTCCCAAGGGTTTCCTCCTTAAACGAAAGTTGCATACGCTTTTATTTAAATCAGCGATCATCTAAATATAAATGAACTGAACACCGAGTCCCCGGTAGTAAAACCATGAATAAATAACGTAAAACTGGAAAGTTTCAACGCCCTCGGGGTGAAATTTCAAAATCTTTCGAGACATGAAACTTTTTTCCCCACGCGCAGCGAAGTAACTTTTGCCTGTTAAGAGGGAGGCCTATTATCTTTCATTTCGGCTGTAATTTAACATTCTCCGTACGCCCAAGAAAATCACGCTATCAAATTCGAGGCCGTACCCTCCTCCGCGAGGGTGACAACTTTTTTCTTGGAAATCTCCCAATAATTTGCCAAAGTGGCAGATGCTTAGCCCATAACGATTATCGAGCTCTAAAAGATTTGGCTTTTATGTTTTCACGTTTCGGGTAAATTGGAAAGGAAAGAGACGTCGATGTCGTTATTGGGTGCAATTACATTACCTTTACCGCGAAAGGCTCAGCTTCGAGCGCATCCGCAAAGCAACGCTCCAAATGTCTTTTAAATTCCTAGAAGCATTTCAATTCAAAAAAAGGAAAACTAGTATTTTGCCATAGTTCACAAATCTCCCTAATACATGCATTGTATATACTTAGTTCATGAAAGACACGCATACAAATATAGCTATATAGCATTTTCGCATTACTACCAGGAAAGTCAACGAGATTCGCTGTTTTTCAGAGCATCCGACGTTGACGGGCAGAGCACACGAGTGACTTGCTTTGAAAATATGAATTCAAACATCAAAATCTTTATATAAAGCAGTGAAATTCTGTTGTTACCTACCTGGCTTTCCTTCTGACTTAGCATCCTCCTTCTAGAATCTAGAATCAACCTTAAACGTTTTACATAGTTCGTTCGCTATCACAGGGCCACCGATATACGGAGCTCCAGTTTGCTTATTAACCACATCATTTTATATCTGTATGTGTTGTAGACGTCCAAGGCCATAATTCTAAAAAATAAACGCATAAATTACAGTTCAATTAGACAATGATGCCCGATTTTTACACATATGGTAACCTGTTAAATATTTAAGACCAGTGTGACAATGATACATGGAACTGCCTCTCAATTCGAAATGAATTGTTAGATTTTCGTAGGCAACAGGGTAGCAAATCTGTCAAAATTGATCATCATACATTACGGTATGGGTTTATAAATTTGTAGAAATAAGGCCCTGAACATATTATACACAATCCTTACAAAGCGATGTTTATCCTGATTGTTAAAGCACAAAAATATTTATAGTACACACGCTAATCGGATCTACATTCAGATTGTGCAAATGCATGTCCGTCATAAATGTATGCGTCGTAATTATTTTGTAAATACCCTCCTACCTAGTAGTCTACTGGTTCTCTGGTCTCGTATCTCGACTTATATAAAAACACCTAGATGACCATAGATCCCACTCCCCCGATCCCTCCACTTAGCGGCAAGGAAGGCCGCGGGAGGGGTTTTAGTGCGGTAAATCCCACATACCCCTGTATCGCTCCCACGGCACTGGATACCTTTTGAAGGTTTCCCCTCGAGAAGATAAAGGTGATCGGTTAACTATGTTAAGCTACTTGTATGTTTCTGATGGACATTTTGCTGTTGGCCCTAGCGGCCTTTACAGTTTAACGTGGATACACTTAAGTACTTGTTGAGTATACTTTCTGCATTCTCAACATCTGGTGTCCATACACGACTTCTGAAACGGCAGCCCTAGGCTGGGCTCGACCTGTCGACCTCCACACGTGTGCCTCCATTTTGCAAACTATTTGTCTTAGATCTTTTCACAACGGTAGTTGTTACTATTGATTACTATTGTACTTCTTGATTATCGATATATATCTTGATCATCATCATCATCATCACAACCCTTAATTGTCCCATTGCTGGGCTCGGGTATCCTTTTACAGTAAAAAAATAAATGAAAAATAAACGCTAACACACTCATACCCCCGCACTAGGATTCCGTGTCGCGGGTGGCATGGACAACACAAATAACACATCACTAACACCCACGACCCGAGAACAAATATTTATCTGTCAC